>JAODAL010016432.1:0-80695 GCA_025379985.1 Phyllomedusa bahiana
TTCACCTTAAAAAGTTTTTAGCGGGGGGAAGGTATGGCCAGAGGAAAGATTAGTAACAAGACTGGAGTATTTGCTGTCAAGGACTACTCCTCGTATGTTAATATGTTACACTACTGATTTGTAAATGTTTGACTTGTTTATGTATTTATGGAATGATTCATAAAGATATCTGCTGTAGCCTTCCACCAAACATGCAGTGCTAAATGTTTTTGGATGAGGAGGTATAGCAGAGGTTAGGCAGTTTTTAAGTACACCTTATGTACTATTACTTTAGTCATACCATCTTCCTTCCTTCAGTCTCTCTGATATGATTCTTCAATCAGTAAAACTTCCTTTTATCCCGTTTTCCAGAGACAGGGGGCAACATCTAATAACATTGCACTTCCATAATCCTACCTGAGGTTAGCAAGTGACAGATCAGTGATAAAAATTTTCCCTAGCTTACACTGCAGAATCTCAACTCTACCTACATTATGAGATGAGGTTTTAGCCTGTTTTGTCTGTCTCCTGATTGTGGTAGGTTTCTTCCTGTGAGCTCTTACATGCAGCAGGCAAGGGGAGCATTAACAAACTACATACTGTCTGATAGGATACACTGGAGAATCTGCAAACAGACACAGCAGTTAGCAGAAACAGATAGTGTGAGTCAAGAGAGTGTGTGTGTTTTTTGTTTTTTTTAACTTCTGCATCCAATTGTTAGAAGCAGGCTTTGGTTAACCCACAGGGGAAAAGGGAAACCCGCAGTGGACCCCTGAACATGGTAAACCCAAAGTTGGTTTAAAACTCTTGCATCCTCGGGAGGGGGGAGAAAAGCGGGGAGATCAAAAAGCAACACAGAGTAAAAAAAACATGTACAGCAAATTTCTGTAGCTTAGGAAAGGGGCCCCCAAAATAAACTTCACTGTGGTCCCAGAAACAACTCAACTGGTGGGTCCCTAGAACCGACTCCCCCCAGCAAAACCCGGTAGACACGGGAAAAGAGCTTCCTACACATTTCACAGTGCAGGGTGGATCATGAGAGTGACCGAACCAGACAGGGGGAGACTAAAAAACTCCCCACTTTCACCCCCAAACCCAAGACAGGTTGGCTGGCTTAAGGCTCCCCGGGGCGTACTCCTGTATGGCCCCTTGCGGTTTCGCCAAAAAGCCAACAATCCCCCAAAATCCTCATTTTTTTTTCCCATGGAAAAAATACTACAATAATACAAAAAAAGTGAATGGGGTTACCATTTTTTGTGAGAAAAGCTATAACATTCCTCCCTTTTTGGGTTTTTTCTTTTTTTATACCGTTTTCCCTACTCCTAGGCAGCCCTTTCTTTGCTTTTTTTCTAACTGTCCATAAGTTTACCAAGGCAGTAGTAATTGAGATTGCATTTTCCCACCTAAATCTGATGTGCCAGCTTCTCCAGGAGGAGCAGCATTGAGAAGTACTCTTCTATAAAGGCCAATTTTGTAAAGTATACAACTAATAGTTGTCCTGTGGACAGTTTCTCCCACCAGAGCTGTGGATCTCTTCAGCACTCATATAATGACCCTGGGCCTCATGGCTGCTTCTCTAAGTGTTCTCCTTGTCTGGGCTGTCAGTTTAGGTGAGTGGCCATGTCTTGGTAGTTTGGCAGTTATGCCATACTCCTTCCACTTATGGATGATGGATTGAACAGTGCTCCGTGAGATTTTCATATCTTGGGCTTTTTTTTTTTTTTTAAACTATTCCTGCAATACACTTTGCCACAACTTTATCCCTGAGCTGTCTTGTGTGGTCCTTGGTTTTCATGATGCTGTTTGTTAACTATTGTTCTCTATCAAAACTCTGAGGCCTTCACAAAACATTTGTAGTTGCTGAGAATAAATTACATACAGATATACTCTATTTACTAATTAGATATTTTCTAAAGGCAAAGTAAAAGCATGTATCATTTTCTTTACACTCTCCAAAAAGGAGAGTAAACATTGGTGGGGTGTAAAGGGCTCTGAAAGCTAAAATAAGGGATTTAATAATATAATATAATTCTGTAGTTCACAGGAAGTCATTCATACAGGACCTCAGGGGAGCTTGCTCTACAGGACTCTTATCCATTGGACACACTAGGCATTTTGGTCAGGGAACCTATGAGCATAGGACCCCAGGCAGTTGAATATGGTGATAATATTTTCCTTGTACAGTGGTGTTTTTGGTAACTGCATTATCATTGTTCAGAGGTGGATATAAAATTCTTATAGTTATATACTGTATATATTTTAAAAAATATATTATTTTATATAAATAAATATTTACACACCCTGGCAACCCCACTGTTTTGCAAACACACAGAAACAAAATAACAGCACTTTCCAGATGCCAAGAGACAGATTTTAATTATTTGAGTGTATTTTTGCTGCCTAGAGTATATTTAAAAATCTGAGGCTTTTAGAGTACGTTTTGGATCAAAACAGTGAGGGTCCATGTACCGACGATAACGTAGACTCGGTGCAGATGTCTGCCTACTTTTTACAATTTCAACTTTCCAGGTCTCCATACTTTTTAGGACATGAAGGTCTGTCTCTAACCACCCGCAAATGGGCTTTGGTAGGGCACAGTGCACTGCTTTGCCCAGGGGCCATAAAGTTAAGATGCCCTGATGCTCTGCACTGGTAGTCATGCTGGGGGTTACATGACACAGTTGCCACTTAAGTGTTAAAATGTATAATGCAGCTAAAATACCATACCAAGACCAATATTACCAATAGTGTTACTACATAAGGACCAGAAAATACCACCAGAGCATGACCACATATTATCACCACATAGTGACCAAATAATACCAATATACTATTCTATTATTGTATAAAGATCAGAATACAAAGACCAATATTACCACCATACAATGACCATGAAGTCTTAGATACTGGCTCTGCACAGACGCTCTGCAGACATACAAATGAATAATGCAGTTACATCCAGTGACTTAAGTTAACATCTTCTCTGACCAGTTGTACACTTTCCCTTTTCTTTTCCATCCAGTCCAGACTACCATGATGACTTCCACTTCTAGCCACAACAAAGTTACCAAACAGATATCTCCTCCACTTCTCCAGCACCTCTTTACTTGCCTCCCACCTCTGAACAAACTCCACATGGAGTGGTAGGTGGCGTTTGGGGAGATTGTATTTTATGTTGGCACTAGGCTGGGAGACAGGAGAAGGGATACAGGTCACAGTTTACAGGCAGAGTCTCCTAAAGAGGTAGGTGGCTGGGGGTTAGAAGACTAACCTCTAGAGATTGTGCTACATTTTTAGCCTGTATCCGCCAAGATCATATGGTTTGGCCTGAACTGCACCCTCTGCAGCCCCAGAAGATCAGCCGTAGGCATAAACTTTAGAGGTTGCAGGGGATTGAGCTTAGTACTGTCATACTTTTTTTGGGTGTGTTCCTTTTTCTAAAAGCCTTAACTTTTTTTATTTTTCTATCTACATAGTCCTATATGTGCTGTTTTTTTTGTGGAACAATATGTACTTTTCAATGGTGCCTTTGACTGTATATAATGTACCGGGAAACTGTAAAAATATTCTAAGTGGGGTGTAAAGAGAAAAAAAAAATTGTAATTGTTCCATTTTTCATGAATTTTGCTTTAATGACATTTGCACTTTAGCACAAACACTACCATGTACTCTACTTAAGCACGATGTATAGGTGTAGAGAACCCTTGATATAATGAAATGAAGTTCTGGGTATACCAATACAATTTAAACCCAAAAAAACTACAGGAAAAACACCTAGAATAAAGATACATAAAACATAACTTTTTAATAAAAAATAAATAAGAATTGAGAAAGAAAACGAAAAAAACACCCTCAAATATACCCTATCAAAGACCTGTCTGCCTCAAAAATGGGGAAATCGCCCCAATAAGGGCGCCCCCACACTGGAACCTAAACTAACCCTGTCCCTAGCTACATCTAAATGAAAAAAAGAAAAACACATATACCACAAATGGAGTGCACAAACAAAAAAAGTGCTGTGAGAAATAACAGAACACCAGACAATATACGTTAGATGTTCCGTATTGTTGTTATCAACTGCAATTTTTCCCTGATGAACCCCAGTATCTAGGGGGGAAACGCGTTGGAATATTGGAATATTTATGCGTTATTGATCATCTTCCTATGACGCATCATCAATTCATAGTATTATTGAACATCAAAGTATATTGTCTGTTGTATTGTTTATTTATCACAGCACTTTTTTTGTTTGTGCACTCATTTGTGGTATATGTGTTTTTCTTTTTTTCATTTAGATGTAGCTAGGACAGGGTTAGTTTAGGTTCCAGTGTGGGGGCGCCCTTATTGGGCGATTTCCCCATTTTTGAGGCAGACAGGTCTTTGATAGGGTATATTTGAGGGTGTCTTTTCGTTTTCTTTCTCAATTCTTATTTATTTTTATTAAAAGTTATGTTTTATGTATCTTTATTCTAGGTGTTATACCTGTAGTTGTTTTGGTTCATTTGCACTTTAGCATAAATGATGTGTTATCTGTAGTCTGCAGGTCAGTTTAATTATGGTCCTTCCAAATGTGTAGAGTTTTTGTTATGTTCTAGCACTAGCATTCTCTATTTCTTAACTTTTTGCTGCAGCAATATTTTCTGCGAACAATAACTTTTTTGTTTTTCCAGCAATGGACCTCATTGAGAGCTAGTTTTTTGCAGGCTGAAGTGTGGTTCTCATTGGCTCCATCTTGGGACACATGAGACTTTTTGACTTTTTAAAATGGCTCCAAAAACCCTGTAGTTTTGGCATTTGGATTTTTTGTTATTCTACAGTGTTCAGCATACAAAATAATTGACTATATATTTTAGGAAATCTGATGCAGGAGCTGATTGGGGGAGGAACAGTGTACAGCCGCAACATCTTAAGGTTTAAATAGTAGGGATGGAAGCCAGCTCTGATCCCTACTGTTAGCCGCAAGTGTCAGCTCTAATAACTGGCCAGTACCCACTGCGTTTGTCATTGTTGTTAACAATTGGATGCACCCATACATCAATTGTCAGTATGGGGTTAATAAGACTGTCAATGAGAGTCGGTGTTGGGAAATGTTTTCTTATATAAAGTGTTTTTTTTTGTGGTTTTGGTGTTTTTTTCTTTTTATTATTTTATTCCAGTGTTAGTAATGGAGGTGTTTAACGGAAGCCTTTCCATTATAAGTGCTGTGGCTTGGTGTTAATTTAGCGTTAGTTAGACTTTTAATACATAATTATAAAAAACAGACATGGCAATGCTGATACTCTTCCTCTAATGTCAGCACAGGAGGTTTGCTCCCTAACCTCTGTCTCCAAGACCAGTGCTGACAATAAAACAACACACTGTACACTGTACAAAGAGGACCTGTGACATCTCCTGATGTATATGTTTTAGAAAATGAATGTGTTCTCTGTGAAAAAACAATACTGGAGCATCTTTCTTTAGATCTATATATCGTATAGTTTATTTCATACCTCCTACAATTTGTTTTTCAACTGTTAGCTTGGTGAGGGTATGTCCCTGCCCATTATGACATTGTCCAATCAACCAGTGTATGTAAGGACACACCTCTTAAAAACATGAATGGTAACACCCAGATGACAGATTCAGTAATGCATTACTAGAAGGAATAACAGAGGAACAGCACAGCACAGAGTTATAAGAGAAGACTTGATATTTCACAGAGAAACCAATGATTTACATTACAGAAATATCAGTTATGTCCAAATGTCATTTTTAACTAAATGACATACTCTTCCTAGAACCGAGATTAGTGACCTTAGTACTAATGTGATATTTAGAGCTCGAACATATAGGTTATCAAGCTTTGTGATGACAATTTCACTCATCATTCACTAAAACTGAAAACTGTCTAGGTCCAAAATTCACTTTGTTGCCCAAAGAAACCAATCAGAGCGCCCCTCTCATTTAATAAAGTGCACTGGAAAAATGAGAGAGGTGGTCTGATTGGTTGTTATGGGCAACAAAGTGAGTTTTACACCTAGAAAGTTTTCATACATGTGGCCCTAAATGTTCATTTGAACGAACATGAAACTGGCTGTGAAAAGTAAAATAGAGTCAGAGGAAGATTGGTAATTAAAACAGCAGTAGATATTTATGAAATGCACATGGTAAATGCAAATAACTGCTCATGGGTTAAGTCGATAAATGTAAATAGGAAGCAAGACAAATTTTATGACAGTATTCATACTAGAAGGTAACAATTGTTCATATGGAGCAATGTGAAAGCTGTAAAACACTGAATAATAAGCTGAACAAGCAAAAGATTTCAAGTATGCATTATGAATCGCAATATGAAGAATGATGTATGATAAGTGAGATTTTGTATATAAAACGTGAAGAATAAATAATACTATCAATGGAATGAAGGTCTTAGAATGGTAAAGTGCAACGGCCAGAAAACAGAAAAGCAAGGGATAGTATAAAGATAGATTGTAAAGAAAAAGAAATTATGAAAAAAGGAAGCAATACCTTAAATATAAAGGTTTGAGGGAGGTAAGAAAGAAAAATAATATGTCTACAAGAGCTAGGCTCAGCTATTTACCATATCTATCGCTAGCATTACATTAGTCTTCATATATTCATATTAGACAATATGACGTGATATAATAATTCTGTTGGACTTTTTAGTAAAGTGTCTGGAAACAAAAGTGTATAACATAAATGTGTTAAAAAGGAAAAGCAGTCCTGCCTGCAAAGATCTACAGTAGGACTTTGGCTCTGGTCCAGCCACCACATAGGAAAGTCCAGGGGCCCATCAGCTCATCCGATTGCGATATGTCATCTTGCACTTGACAAGCAGGTCAGTATACAAAATCATAATAAATCCTAGACCGTCTGGCCACTAACTAAACAGAGAGAACCCTCTTTAACTGTGGTTTACTGCCCAGAACCATCAACAGCACTGTTCACACCAGCCTTATCTCCAGCTCACCTGGGAGCAAGAGACCTTTTCAGCTCAGCAGCCGTCCCCCTGCTGACCTGAGCTTCCTGGCTTATATAGGCCAAGTAAAACCTTGAACACATGGGAGTAGTCATCCCACCCTACACTGACTATTACAATAAAGAGGTGGCCCAGATCAGCTGCTCCAAGCAGCTAAACTAAAAGTTGCAAAGTGTCAGTAACCCAGGGTTACTGACCCAAAATTGGAGGCTCCCACTTCACTAAGGCCAGACACCTCGGTGATATGTATATACTTCAATAAATTTTATGTTCATTCTGAAATTACAACCAAAAGTCAAATATCCCCAATTTTTTCTAGATAGTGTATATTATACTGTATACAAATATATATATATATATATATATATATATATATATACATATTCATATATTTTATATATATATATATATATACATATACAAACACACACACATATATACACACACACATATACTATATATATATATATATATATATATGTGTATATATATATATATATAGTATATGTGTGTATATATGTGTGTGTGTTTGTATATATAATATATAGTATGCGGCTGGCTGCTTAGCTCGCAGACACTCTTTGGATCGCTGTCCTTGGTAGTCCTTGGCACACTGATATTCCGACACCAGGAATCTTTTTACTGGCCTCAGCCAGCTTTATTGAGGCACATGAACAACAGGATACAGAAACAAAAACATAAACAAAATATGGTTGTATAGCCACTAGATAAACATTATTAGACTCCCTCTCTAATCTGTGGTCCATCTCCCACTGACACTGTACAGTCACAGTACACTCTAGGCTTTCCTCAAGCCTTGCCTCAAGTCTCAGTTCTTCTGTTGTTCCACTGCAGGAAGCAAACCACACCCTCCCCCCCTCCCGGGACACCTGGAGTACAAGCCTTTGAATAGGCCTAGTAAGACCTGGTACTGGAACGTGGGAATGACCTCCCACCCAATGCTATACCCGTTCCGGGAAAGGAAACCCATACCTGGCTATAAGGCAACCATGCTAGCTACCTGTGTCAGTAGCCTATTGCTGCTGACAGTAAATAGTTTCCTTTCCCCACCGAAACCAGGTTTTCAGTGGCACATCTGTAGCAGGTATCCTGCTGAATTCCACCAAAGTGGCTCTGCTACAATATATGTAGTGGCAGAGCAACCTCAGGAGCTGATCTGCATGGTATGGGTTACCAAGTTTCTGGCTGTCAGTAAGGTAAGCCAGCAGTTTGACAATGGTAACCATGAGTTAATGACAAAGGTAGTAATTAGGAGGTCTGCTGAGCTGCTCATCCAAGTCAAGGTTCCAGGACAAGTCTCTTCCTTCTGGATACCGGAAGGGTGTGGTTTGCTACCTGGTACTGGCTCTTACCCCCAAGGCTTGAGGCAAGCAGGTGGCTGACCTCAGGAAGCCGGACCCAGCAGAGGCTACTAACAGTAAAAGTGTTTGGGGGTCTGGACGTTGGGTCCAGACCATGGTAGAGAGAGAGTCTCTGTAAGTTTAGTTCGTGGCTAGACGACTGAGATGTTTATCTGTGTTTATGTGGATTGCTGTAACTCTGTGCTTGAATAAAGCTGGCTGAGGCCAGATTTGAGGAGAAGCCTGTGTGCGAGTGTCATTCCGCTTACCAAAATGAGCGATGCGTGAGCTAAAAAACCATCGGGATGGTCCAAGATGGTGTCCAAATGCAAGTGAAAGCTTAAAAATGGTAGAGGGATGCAATGGGCAAGATTGGCACAATAACTGAATTGGCACAGGTGGTACCCGAACGGATGTCTAAAACTGGTGCATATGGAAGTATATACCAGAAAAGATGCTCCAGCAAGATTTAAAAGGCCCAGTGTCTGACTGTGTAGTGTATCTCAGAAGTCACTGTTAACTCTCTGGAGCAAGTGGTATTTCTAAACCAGAGAGAGACACATCCTAGTACTTGTCGCTACTAGAAATTTTTATTTTTTTGGGCCATGGAGGAGCTGGTTAAAGGGAACCTGTCACATAGGTTATGCCCACCTTGCTGAGGGCAGCACAAGCTAGTGATAGACCTGCTGTTCCCAGCACTGTGCCCCTTATTCTGTAAGATGCAGCAGTTTTAGCGCATTTACCGCTCAAATCTTATTCATGAGTAGGTGTTAGCCCCACCCACGAAAGGCTAGCCCCTCCTACTGACAGTTATTCACATGTTTCTAACTATTCAAAGTAATCGGTTTATCAGATGAGGTGGGCGGGGCTAGCCTCAGGTGGGCGGGGTTTGAAAAAAAACTGACTCTTTGAATGACTCTTCGAATGACTTTTCTGGCTGAAAACTGCAGATTTGAGCATTAAATACATGAAAACTACAGCATTTTACAGAATAAGGGACACAGCACTGGAAACAGCAGGTCTGTCACTAGCTTGTTCTGTCCTCAGCCAGGGGGGAATAATCTATGTGACAGGTTCTCTTTAAGTCACTTGTGGAGGCAACTGCAAAGCAGCAGCAGGCGATAGCACAGATAAAGGCGATGACAACCAAGCCCATATCGCATTTATGCGAGCACATACAGAGGCCATGTGTGCACTGCATCAAATTAGTGCAGAGCAATAGCGAGCACATACAGAGGCCATGCGTGCTCAGCTGGAAGAGAACCAGCTGATGGCTTAACAGGTGGCCAGGTGGACAGAATCTGTCTGGGTCAAGAAGGCCACAGATGATGCCCTGAGAACCAGAAGCTCGGTGTGAAGGGCTATACGGAAAATGACCACTGGGGAGGATGTGATAGCCTTCCTTGCGGTCTATGAACAGATTGCAATCTGTGAGAGACTGCCAGCTGAGCAATAGGGAGAAGTCCTATGGCCGTTTCTCACTGGCAGACCTCTGAGGATCTATTTCCACTTGCGTACCAAAGAATACCCCAAGATAAAAGCGGATATTCTGAAGCATGAGGACAAGGACTGTCTGTGTGCAGGTGGATGTGGAGCCAAAAGTGTGGAAATCCATTGCTAAGGGCAACCAATCTGACTACTGCAGGTGGGAGAGTCCAGTTACACCAATGCCATGTCTTGCTTGGGGCAGAAAATAGTAAAACAGCTGCCATGTTAACAAATTGCGGCACTGTTTCTCATTGATTTAGACGCTGCGGCCATCTTCGCCGCACCGTCTAAGAGGCTAAACAGCGCAGGATGGCACCGGCACCATCCCGCATTGTAACCGCTGAGTGTGAGCTGCAATTAGCAGCTAACACCTGTGCGGCTATGTAGCAGGATCATGCTGTGATCCCAATACAAAGCCCCTTTCCGGCATTGAAACATGCCCATAGAACCAGGTGCAGTAAGGGGTTAAGGGGGAAGAGAGGCAACCAAATGTCACGTCAGACCATTCATAACTATTTACATCAGCACAGTCTGCGTGCTAGACCACCAGCAAGGGTATGTGACTGCTCTCCTTGATGTCTCCAGCATCATTGGCAGCCATCATTTTTGCTCAGAATGAATTGACTTTCATCACTGAACACCACTGGTCCCTCGTCCAGCATAGTTGCTTTCTGGCCCATGAAAGACAGTGATGCCTGTGTCTGGTGGTGTAAAGGTTATGAATGGTCTGATATATATATATATATATATATATATATATATATATATATATATAGCAATTAAAATAAAAATTACGAACTGTCGGCGCTCCACGAGGATAATACGATAAAACAACTAATCCTGTTTAAGGATAGTTTAATGGTGTTTAAAAGAATAAACTCATAAAAACACTTTACATAAAACTTAACGCGTTTCTCGCGGTACACCCGCGCTTCCTCAGAAGTAATGATTTAAATTTCCCTTGTGGCGGGCTTTTATAGTAGTCTCATTTGTACATGTAATCAGTTAATTGCTCAATCACCCTTCTCGTTAACACTATGTTGGAATCACCTTTGCACTACCGAGAGGCGTTTAAAGAAACATGTTAAAAACTGTGAAAGTATCTTTAACCCGACAGATGCTATTATTCTAGTGTCTGGCAGACACTTATATTTTAAAAGTATCTATTACTTCAAAAGGTCTAAAGTACCCTAATTGTTTCGATCCTGATTATGTATTTCTATCGGCTCGCTGGCCTCATATGTTTGCATTCACAAGAAGCTGATAGCATACATTTACAACTGCTATAGCTTTGCAGATGTTTCTCTGTTGTCTATCGGATAGTTGTGGACATCAGTTGTGTTATTGATCTTATTTCTTTATTAACTCATCAGCTGAAATTCTCTTTGTTCTGAGAGCTATTTATATCGCATATATCTATCATAAATGTGTGTCCTCAATATGTCTCAATCTGGTATCTGCGATATATGCATTCGCTGCTGTTATATGAATTAGATATCTATTGCGCTTGGTTTCAAAAATGTAGTGTGTCCGTTATTGTTCTATAAATGGGACTATCCCCGTGATTAGGGTTCTTCCTTGCAATATATCTGCTATACATATTGTTTTGTCCATATTATATACATCCGTTGTTATTATATAGATCGGACAATCCCCATTCTTGTGATACTACCCTGTGGTATAATTACTATTGTGTTTCTAAATAGCTTTTTACTGATTAGATGTAAAACATTGTGAATACTACTTTTTCTTGTAGCATGTTCTGCCTTTAAATCATGTGCAGAGCAATTTAGGCTATGGATCTCAAGCTTCTATGATCCAAACAGAAATGTACAGCATTTTCATGAATTATGTTGAACATAAAATTAAAATAGAGTAACAACAACGCTAAATATAAACATAGACATACAGGTGTAGCTCTAATGTTTGTTGTATTAACTATAAAAAATAAATTATAGATATTCACACGTTACGATATATAAAAAACATAGTTCTAAGTATCAATCTCCTACAAGCGTATTTAGTAAGGGGAGATAGTATATTGTAATATATTATATATTAAAAAACGAGGACTGTTTTAAATTTGTCTCCTATGGGATAGGAACTTAGTCTGAAACAAAATTAATATTTAGAATAATATTGAATAGAGATAGTAGCTAGTTGTTATTAAATTTATCTTATACCAATGATGTTGGAGGAAACTGTATAAACGAAGTAGTGAGAAGAGGTGTGTAGAGTTACTTGAATTAATTCCGAATTAGTTCCACTACTTCGTTCAGTCCCTGTGGAGAAATAGTGTTTCATGTGTACATCCAATACAACTCTCTCTTTGCAGTTGTTGGAATCTATTCGGACAATCATCTGGACTCTGTCTATACGGTATATATTCTGAGGTCTTCAAAATTCTGATGATGCACCTCTTTAAAATGGTTAGAGACACCTTGTTTAATGTCTCCCTTTTTAATGCTACATCTATGGCCATTGAGACGTATACTCAGTGGACATATAGTGCGACCTACATATTGAATGTCGCATGAGCATTGAATTACATAAATCACATAGTTTGATTTACACGTTGAGGTAAACTTAATCTGGAATTTTTCTTTCGTTATTGCTGATTCAATGTATTTGGTACTGACGATACTTCGGCAACATAGGCACCCCGGGGCTTTACATGGAATACTACCTAAGTTTGCAGCTGCTTTAGTTTTGTTAGACATATCTTTCTTCATGATTCTGCTTGGTGCCAGGATACCTTTTAAATTGGGTGCCCTCTTATATATAATAGAGGGCTTCTCAGGAATGATTTTATTGAGAATGGGATCTTTTAAAATAAGGTGCCAATGCTTGTGTAGGACTCCTTTGATCTTGCTATGGGAAGTGTTGTATTGTGTAACCAATGCACAATCTAAGGAGCTTTTTTCTTTTTCAGTTGTACTGTGTACAGTCTTAGTAAGACATTCTTTTTGCGATAAAGCACCGGTTTTTGCATATGCATCCTTCAAAAGTTGTTCTGGATAATTCTTGTTCCTAAACCGCTCTCCCAGTAACTTTGCTTGTTCTGTGAAGGTGCCATCCTCTGTGCAATTTCTCCTGACCCTTTTTAGTTGGCCGTAAGGGATATTTGTGAGCCAGGGTTTGTAGTGTGCACTGGAGAATTCGATGTAGCTGTTGGTGTCTACTGGTTTGAAATGGTTCGATGTAATAAAACGATTCCCAGACTGAGAAATATTTAAATCCAGAAATTCAATTTTCTGGTGATGGAATTGGGATGTGAATGAGATACCAAACTTATTATTATTTAAATGAGCTACAAATTTTGGTATTGACTCTTGTGGGCCCTGCCATACAATGAAGAGATCGTCTATGAATCTTCTAAAAATCGAGACAAATTTGTAATCATGGTATGTGTACATATGTTCCATTTCAAAACGACCCATAAATAAATTAGTGAAGGCGGGGGCCAATTTTGAGCCCATCGCAGTACCTCTGGACTGCCAGTAGATGGCGCTATCATATTGGAAGTAATTGTTCTCTAAAACATATTTCAGACCTTTTACTAAAAATATTCTGAAGGGCTCAGTAAGAGTCTCATCATTATTCAAAAAGTACTCCACGCACTCTATACCTAGATTGTGCTGGATATTTGAGTACAACGATGATACATCTAAAGTTAGAAAAAAGCATTTGTCATTCATCTCCAGATCAGACAAGATTTCAATTAGATGTCCCGAATCTCTAAGGTAACTGTCTAATTTTTTTACATATTTCTGTAAGTGTAGGTCAATAAAATGGGCCAAATTGCTGGTAGGTGAATTTATACTTGATATTATTGGCCTCCCCGGTGGTGCTGTTAGGCATTTGTGCAATTTGGGAAGGTAATAGAAAAAAGGTAAGTTTGGTTCTCTAATAAATAAGAAGTGTTTCAATTTCTTATCTATTACACCTTCCCTTAGGGCTTCTTGGAAAATAGTATTTAGTTCTTTTTGTATGGTGGGGAAGGGATCATGAGAGCAGGGCTTGTAGTAGGTTTCATCTGCAAGGATTTTTAAGGATTCTTTATGGTAATCGTTATAATTAAGGAGAACTACCCCTCCCCCTTTGTCTGTGGGACGGATAACAATTTCCTTGT
The DNA here is from genome assembly GCA_025379985.1 of Phyllomedusa bahiana. Lineage (NCBI taxonomy): Eukaryota > Metazoa > Chordata > Amphibia > Anura > Hylidae > Phyllomedusa > Phyllomedusa bahiana. The sequence goes on from JAODAL010016432.1 coordinate 13,940, forward strand.
TTGATCGAAGACTTTTTAGGGACTATATTTTTGTCCCACCAATAACAAACTTGATCAATTTGCACTTTTTTTGGACATACATAAATACACACGGAAACTAACATTGAAACGTCACTTCACCAGCAACCCCGTGACAGATTGAATAACTAACAGTGAGCCGTCCACACTAAATGAATTGGATCTGAAGCCAAAATCTAATTTTTACCCAATTAGCTCCCAGGGCCATTATCTAAAAACTTTTCAAGAATTAGTATTAGCTGATTTACAAAAATTAGAACCCAGTCTAACAAAATCAAACCTAACAAAGGTACAGTCTAAAGCCCTAAAAAGTTTTTTCATGTATGATAGATAGCATAAATGCTTCTTTAGGGATTTCGACGTAGTGTATTGCCCTTTTTGCAGAAATGTGCCGCTGGCGGCGGTCTGTGTGTGTACATGTATAATTACATGTGTGCCGCAGCCCTGCCAGTGGCACCCAGGTTTGCATACGTTTTTTCAGAGATGTTTTTGTGTGCAGAAACATACGTTATACTTGGTGTACATTGATTTTAACCTATATGGAAAGGAAGGGGTGCTCCATTTTGGGTTTCTGTCCCCGCCCACTCTCACAGGCTGTCATAAGAAGGGCAGCTTTGCAGGTTGGGTGTTTTTTATTTTTTCTCTCTGAATAATGGAGGTCGGTGACCCAGTGAGAGGCCTGATTGGCTCGATTGAGAGGTAAAGATAGGATAGGACTGCCCGATTTGAGACCACGTTGAAAGTCGTGGGCAGCTTAAACATGTTCTGATCAAGATATGTGAACCGAGAGTCTCAAAGTTTTTTCATGTATGATAGATAGCATAAATGCTTCTTTAGGGATTTCGACGTAGTGTATTGCCCTTTTTTGCAGAATTCCCATCTACATCTGTGAAGTCTACTATGAGGGAAATTAAAAGTTGCCGCACCCATGCCCGTTGGCGAACCCAAAATCATGCAAACTTGTTTTTCAGGAGGTCCTATTTGCCGATAGCAGTAAACATACATTGATACATAACGTGAAACATTGATTTTTAAACGTAATAATATGGATATAAATGAATGTATGCTTCCATTTGGTTTCTGTCCCCTGAGCCAACGTCTCACAGGCCATGTCATAAAAGGGCAGCTTAGCAGGGTGTTTCCATTTTCTACTCTCGAAATTTTGGGGTCGGTAACCGATGACAGGCCCATGATTGTCGATAGAGTAACGATGATAGGACTGCCGAAGATTTGGGGACCACTTAAAACTATTTCTGGGACAGCTTAAACATTTCGGAATCAATTCAATATGTACACCTCTACTACTTCTATAAGTTTTTCATCATGTATAAGTAATAATAAACTAGCTACTATTTAGTTATTTCGCTATTATTGCCATTTTGCAGAAATGTTCCGCTGGCGGCGTCCTGTTGTGTTACATGTATAATTACATAGTTGTCCGCAAGACCTGCCAGATGCTACCCAGTTTTCATTATCGTTTTTTCAATGTTTTTTGTGTGCAAAACATACGTTATACTGTGTGTACATTGATTTTAACCTATATGGAAAGGAAGGGTGCTTCCATTTTGGGTTTCTGTCCCCCGCCCACTCTCACAGGCTGTCATAAGAAGGGCAGCTTTGCAGGTTGGGTGTTTTTTATTTTTTCTCTCTGATAATGGAGGTCGGTTGACCCAGCGAGAGGCCTGATTGGCTCGATTGAGAGGTAAAGATAGGATAGGACTGCCCGATTTGAGACCACGTTGAAAGTCGTGGGCAGCTTAAACATGTTCTGATCAAGATATGTGAACCGAGAGTCTCAAAGTTTTTTCATGTATGATAGATAGCATAAATGCTTCTTTAGGGATTTCGACGTAGTGTATTGCCCTTTCAACACAAGCATTGGCACCTTATTTTAAAAGATCCCATTCTCAATAAAATCATTCCTGAGAAGCCCTCTATTATATATAAGAGGGCACCCAATTTAAAAGGTATCCTGGCACCAAGCAGAATCATGAAGAAAGATATGTCTAACAAAACTAAAGCAGCTGCAAACTTAGGTAGTATTCCATGTAAAGCCCCGGGGTGCCTATGTTGCCGAAGTATCGTCAGTACCAAATACATTGAATCAGCAATAACGAAAGAACAATTCCAGAGTAAGTTTACCTTAACGTGTAAATCAAACTATGTGATTTATGTAATTCAATGCTCCTGCGACATTCAATATGTAGGTCGCACTATATGTCCACTGAGTATACGTCTCAATGGCCATAGATGTAGCATCAAAAAGGGAGACATTAGACAGGGTGTATCTAACCATTTTAAAGAGGTGCATCATCAGAATTTTGAAGACCTTAGAATTATACCGATAGACAGAGTCCCCAGATGATTGTCCGAATAGATTCCAACACACTGCTCAAAAGGAGAGTTAGTTTTGGCATAGTAACACATAAAAACTATTTCTTCCACAGGGTACTGATAGAAGATTACGTGGATACTATATTCGGAATTAATTCAAGTAACTACCCTCTTCTCACTACTTCGTTTATACAAGTTTCCTCAAGCTCAATATGGTATAAGTAAATTTAATAACAACTAGCTAACACTATCTCTATTCAATAGATTACTTATATGAATATTATTTTGTCTTCAGAATAGAAGTTCATATCATTGGAGAAAATATAAACACAGTCTCTCGTTTTTAATATAATAATATATTACAATAAACTATCTCACCTTACCTAATTAACCGCTTGTAGAGATTGATACTTAGAACTCTGTATTTTAATATCGTAAGGGTGCTGTTCTATTAATGTATTTTTTATACGTTATTAACAACCTTAGCGATCCACCTTATGTCTAATGTTTATTATTTAGAGGTTTGTTGTTACTCTATTTTTAATTTTATGTTCAACATAAATTCATGAAAATGCTGTAACTCTCTGTTTGGGATCATAGGAAGAGCTGTGAGATCCATAGCTAGAAATTGCTCTGCACATGATTTAAAGGGCAGACACATGCCTATCAAGAAAAGTAGTATTCACAATGTTTACATTAAATTTCAGTAAAAGCTATTAAGAAACACAATAGTAAATTACCACAGTGGTAGTATGACAAGAATGGGGATTGTCGATTTATATATTTTCATTACGGAGTGTTTATAATTGGACAAAACAATATTGTATAGCAGATATATTTGTCAAGGAAGAAACCCTAATCACGGGGATAGTCCCATTTAAAGACAATAACGACACACACGCATTTTTGAACAGTAGAGAGCGAATAGATATCTAATTCATATAACGAAGCAGCGAATGTCATTAATCATCGCAGGACTCACCAGATTGAGACAATATTGAGGTCACACATTTATGATAGATATATGCGATATAAAATAGCTCTTTCAGAACAAAGAGAATATCAGTGTGAGGTTAATAATAGAAATAAGGATCAATAACTTAACTGATGTCACAACTATCCGATAGACAACAGAGAAACATCTGCCAAACGCTATAGCAGTTGTAAATGTATGCTATCAGCTTCTTTTGAATGCGCAAAATATGAGGCAGCGAGGATAGATAAGACATAATCAGGATCGAGTAGACAATTAGTGGTACTTTATGACTTATGAAGTAATAGATATTTTAAAATATAAGTGTCTGCCAGACATAGAATAATAGGCATCTGTCGGGTTACAGATACTTCACGTTTTAAACATTGTTGTCTTAGACGCCTCTCGGTAGTGCAAAGGTGATTCCAACCTAGTGTTAACGAGAAGGGGTGAGATTGAGCAATGTAACTGGATTACGCGCATCTGGTACAGAATGAGACTACTATAAAAGCCCTGCCACTAGAAGGGAGAATTAAATCATTATGCTTCGTGAGGAAGCGGGCGGGTGGTTGATACCGCGCGAGAAGACGCTCGGGTTAAGTTTTTTATGTAAAGTGTTTTTATGAGTATTATTTCTTTTAATCACCATTAGAACTATCCTTAAACAGGATTAGTTTTTTTTTGTTTAACTATTGGTAGTTATACTGGTGGACCGGAGCGGACCGAAAAGTGAGGTTTTAATTTTTATTTTAATGTGCTACTTTATACCGTGAGCTGCTGCACACAGGATCCACGGAGACATCTTGGACTGCACAGCAAGACGAGGGGAGAGGAGAGATTAAGGTAGATACTATGCAGGATCATGAGAGTTGGTGCTCCTCATCTTGCTGCTTAGAAAACACCTCTAGAGGGTTAAGCGACTAGATACGCACTTGTTATTGCCTTTCGACAACTGAACGGGGCATACATATTCACTCAATTGTGCGCTTTCTCCTTTTTTCTTCTCTATACTATTTTATATCAACACCAGGGGTGTTATGTGAACTGGTTTATCACGGTGAGGGAGTCTGAGGCGGCCGCACGTGGGAATATGGCACTGTATTTTGGAGGAAAACAGGAGAGAGATCTCTGAGAGGGAAAGCCTCCTGTGAAACCAAACTGAGCTTGGGAATGAGGAGGGTAGGCTCCTACAAGCCGAAACAATCAAAGAGATAGAAGTTAACATCTTTCAATGATGAGAGAGACACAAGAAACTTATGACTAGTCTGTTCTCAATAATTTGGAAAAAAGAACTAAGTACTGAAATTACAGCAGACCATTTGGGATATAACTCTTTTTGTTGTTCGCAGTGCTCTCTACATCAAACTTATCAGTAATCCGAAGGACTTAGAACTAGCACTGTCAACAGACTTTTTCAAGAGGATTTGGAGTCTTGTTGATGATGCAAGTTTAATTCATAAACAATGAGCTCTGTAAAGGTAATGCCAATTATAATTAAGAAGCGATCCTCACTAGTCGATCAGACACTAGTAGAGATTAATAGCATTGTAGACAACTTACAAAAATATGACTCACATCCAGACTTTGACAAAATCAATCAAAGGGTAACAGATGAAGCAACCAAACACGAAAATACTATCTTCTTCCGTAAGAAACAAGAAAAGAACTTCCGAAGGGACAAAGATAGAGAATAACAATCGTGATACTACCATCAAACATAAGCACATCATGCCATAGACCTACGAGAGCAGCGAAAGAGACTTCTTAGAGCAGCAACAAAAAGATCTTACCATACTAGAGACGCACCATAGTATACTATCTAATAATAAATATCACAATAACCATAGGAGTTATAAAGTTGGAAGAGGAACGACAACACTCCTTCCTCTTACAGGGGCCGTTCTTTTTCTTAATATGGAGACTATCAATAGGCTCGCGAGCAAGTAGAGAGCTGTAACGACAGATATAATAGACGAGAAGGGTTGATAATCTACGCGAGCGCGTCGAGGGATATAAACATAAATAGGGGAACCTAGAAATAAGATCGCCTCACTCTAATTGTGACAGTAAAAATAAAAGTTACTCAAATAAATCCACTACACTAGACCGGACATAACAGCAGAAACACCAGTGCCAATAATATCAATCAATAGGAGCACGCCCACACGAAATACAATGATGTAACATTATCAATCATTACTAAACATGATTAGCAACAACCAGATCAAACATAGAATGTAGGACACCTTAGATCATTCTCCCTCCTAAAGTCATAACATGAGAGGATGAATCCTCTGAAAACAATTGTATACTCAATTATAATATAAATAAAATTTAACACTCTCTGCACTCCAATATCTGCCGCTCGTTATGGACATAGATCCATGTCATTAGCGATCATGTCCAGTATTTGAAAAGAAGGGAACGAAAATTTATTCTCACACAGAGGTCATACAGGACAGGTATCTATAATTAGTCATTCAGAAGACCCAATTTGAGGTCTGATTCAATCTCTCCAATACCCAATCATTCAGAAGTTGAACCACTATCAAAGTACAACAGAACTTGACAGCAGGCTCATATGATCCTATACAAGCATTTGACAAATCAAAAAGAACATATCGTTCAAAATACAGGAACAGTTATTATCCTAACCAATTAACCACTCACTTCACTTCCCTAGATACGCTGAAGAATTCACTACACATCGACACTATCTAGATTATCTACATTGGAAAGAACACACTATTGGACCATATTGACTCACACTCACTCCTTCTATTTTTTTCGTCGAGTAGTCCCAAAGACACACAAATAATTTTATGTACCAAGGGACACAGTATAAACACATAGATTCGAATAAAAAGAAACGGTGCCCTGAGGTTACGCATGGGGAGGGACTCTCAAGGAAAGAAAGGATTGCGTTGCGTTCCACCGCGGGAGTAGATATAGTTTACTACCCACAATTTGGAGGGTAGACCAAAGGAGAGCGATTCAATTTATCTTGCGCGCATACCTTAACTCTACAGGGTGATAGAATCATATGGAAATTTACTCAGTAAGGGGATCTATTATTTCTGTCCCACCAATAACAAACTTGAATCCAAATTTGACCAAATCTTTTTATTGGACATACATTAAATACCATACCGGAAACAATTACATTGAAACCGTCCACTTCACCCAGCAAATCCCGTGACTTGAGACTCTCGAATAACTAACAGTGATCGCCTGTCCACACTAAATATGTAGTTTGATCTGAGCCAAAAATCTTATTTTTCACTAATTGAGCTCCTCCAGGGCCATATTATCTAAAAAAACTTTTCATAGAATTAGATTACGCTGATTTTAATCAAGAAAATTAGAAGCCCAGTCTAACAAAATAAACACCTAACAAAGGTTACAGTCTAAAGACCTCTAAAAACGTCTTCGATCAAAACCAGGAAATTGTATTTCCGTCCGCAGACACAAGGGGGCGGGGTAGTTCTACCTTATAATTATAGACGTATTACACTCATAAAGAATCTTAAAATCTTGCAGATGAAATCACTACATACAAAGCTGCTGCATCAGTGATCCTTCCTACAAACATACAAAAATAATAAATAATATTTTCCAAGAAGCCCTATGGGATAGTGTAACTAGGTAAGTAATTGTAACAACTTCTTATTTATTTGAGAACCAGACTTACCTTTTTTTCTATTACTTCCCAAATTGCACAAATGCCTAACAGCACCACCGGGCAGAGGCCAATAATATTTCAAAGTATAAATTCAACATACAGCAATATTGGCCATTTTTATTGAACACTACACTTAAGAAATATGTAAAAAAAAATTGACCAGTTACCTTAGAGAATTCGGGACATCTTAATTTGAAATCTTGTTGATCTGGAGATGAAATGACAAATGCTGTATTTCTAAACTTTAGAATGTATCATCGTTGCCTACTCAATATCACAAGCACAATCTAGTGTATTGAGTGCGTGGAGTACTTTTTGAATAATGATGAGTCTTCTACTGAGCCTCAGAATATTTTAGTAAAGGTTGAAATATGTTTTATGAGAAACAATTATTCCAATATGATAGCGCCATCTACTGGCGTCCGAGGTTCTGCGATGGGCTCAAATTGGCCCCCGCCTCATCACTAATTTTTTTAATGGTGTCGTTTTGAATGGAACATATGTACAATACCAGATTACAAAATTGTCTCGATTTTTAGAAGATTCAATTGCACGATCTCTTCATTATATGCAGGGTCCACAAGAGTCAATACCAAAATTTGTATAGGCTCATTTAAATAATAATAAGTTTGGTATCTCATTCAGTCCCATATTCATCACCAGAAAATTGAATTTTTCTGGGATTTAAATATTTCTCAGTCTGGGAATCGTTTTATTACATCGAAACATTTCAAACACCCGTGTAGGGACACCAACAGCTACATCGAATTCTCAGTGCACACTAACAACCTGGCTCACAATTATCCCTTACGGTCCAACTAAAAAAGGTGTCAGGAGAATTGCAGCAGTGAGGAATGGCACCTTTCACAGAAACAAGCAAAGGTAGCTGGCGAGAACGGTTTAGGAACTCAAGAATTATCCTGAACACACTTTTGAAGGTATGCATATGCAAAAAACCGGTGCTTTATCGCAAAAGATGTCTTCACTAAGACTTGTACACAGTACAACTGAAAGAAAAAAGCTCCTTAGATTGTGCTTTGGTTACACAAATACAACACTTTCCATAGCAACGACAAAGGAGTCCCTACACAAGCTTGGCACCTTATTTTTATAAGATCCCATTTCAATTAAAAATCATTCCTGAGAAGCCCTCTATTATATATAAGATGTGGCACACAATTTAAAAGGTATATTGGGGACCAAGCAGACATCATGAAGAAAGATATGTTAACAAAAACTAAAGCAGCTGCAAACTTTAGGTAGTATTCATGTAAAGCCGGGGGTGCCTATGTTGCCGAAGTATCGTCAGTACAAATTACATTTGAATCAGCAATAACGAGAAAGAAAAATTCCAGAATTATGTTTACCTTAACTTGTAAATCAAACTTGTGATTTATGTAATTCAATGCCTCATGCGACATTCAATAAGTAGTGCACTATATGTCCACTGAGTATTCCGTCTCTATGGCATAGATGTAGCATCAAAAAGGGAGACATTAGACAGGGTGTATCTCAACCATTTACAAACATGAGGTACATCATCGAATTTGGAGACCTCAGAAATATTATACGACTAGAAGAAGTCCAAGCAAATGATTGTCCGAATCGGATTCAAACAACTGCAAAAGAGAGAGTTGTTTTGATGACACATTAAAAACTAGATTCTCACACAGGGGTTCTGAACGAAGTATTGGAACCTAATTCGGAATTTTTCAATTCAAGTATCTACACTCTTCTCACTACTTGTTATATTACAGTTTCCTCACATCATTCGAGTCTAAAGTAATTTAATAAACTAGATTACTATCTCTATTCCAATATTATTCTAATTATTAATTTGTTTCAGACTAAGTTCCTATCACCAATAGGAGAAAATATAAAACAGTCCTCGTTTTTTAATATATAATATTTTACAATATACTATCTTCCCCTTACTATATACGTTGTAGGAGATTGATACTTAGAATCTCTGTTTTTTTATATATCGATAACGGGTGCAGGTTCTTTTTATACGTATTTTTTTATAGTTAATCCAAACAGATTAACCCATAGGCTGCGTTCGCAGGGTCATGTATGTCTATGTGTTTATATTTGAGCGTTGTTGTTTGTACTCTGTGATTTTAATATTTATGTTAACATAATTACATTGAAATGTCTGATTTCAATTTTCATGTTTGGATCATAGAAGCTGAAGATTCACATAGACCTAAATTGCTCTGCACATGATTTAAAGGCAGAACCATGCTCAAGAAAAAAGTAGTATTCAACAATGTTTTAATCTAATCAGTAAAAAGCTATTTTAGAACACACATAGAATTTATACACAGGGTAGTATGACAAGAATGGGATTGTCGATTATGATAATAAAACAACGGATGTATATAATAGGACAAAACAATATGTATAGCAGAATATTGCAAGAAGAACCCTAAATCAGGGATAGTCCCATTTATAGAACAATAACGGACACACACATTTTGAACCAAGAGCAATAGATATCTATTCATATAACACAAGCAGCGAATGCCTATATCGCAAGATACCAGGATGAGACATATTGGAGGACACACATTTATGATAGATATATGCGATATAAAATAGCTCTCAGACAACAAGAGAATTTCAGCTGATGAGTTAATAAAGAAATAAGATCAATAACTACAACTGAGAGTACACACTATCCGATTAGACAACAGAGAACATCTGCAAAGCTATTGCGTTGTAATGTATGCTGATCAGCTTCTTGTGATGCAAACATATGAGGGGCCAGCGAGCGATAGAAATACATAATCAGGATGAATCAATTAGGGTACTTTAGCCTTTTGAAGTAATAGATACGTTTAAAATATAAGTTGTCTCGCCAGACACTAGACTAATCGCATGTCTCTTTGTCGGTTCAAAGATACTTTCACAGTTTTAAACATGTATCTCTTTAAACGCCTCTCGGTAGTGCAAAGTGTGATTCCAAATAGTGTTAACGAGAAGGGTGATTGAGCAATTAACTGTTACATGTACAAATGAGACTACTTAAAAGCCCGCCGCAAACAAGGGAAATTTAAATCATTACTTCTGAGGAAGCGGGGTGTACCGGCGAGAAAGCGTTAAGTTTTATGTAGTGTTTTTATGAGTTATTCTTTTAAACACCATTAAACTATCTTAACAGGAATTAGTTGTTTTATGGTATTATACCTCGTGGGCGCCGACAGTCGTCATTTTATATTTTAATTGCTATTTTTTACCGTGAGCATGGCCAGCACACGGATCCAAGGACATTGGCTGCCCAAGACGGAGGAAGAGATTAAGGAGTATACTATGCGATCTTGGAGTTGTGCCTCATCTCTCTCGCTCATCCCCTGAGGTAAGCACAACTTGTTTGCCTGTACTCTGACGGTTGATAATATTTCACTAATGTGCGCTTTTCCTTTTTTTTTCTCTCATATAATATATATATATATATATATATATATATATATATATATACATATATACAGGGCCATTCCTAGGGGCGGACAAGGCGGGCGACCGCCCGGGGCGCCGAGGCGCCGCCCAGCCTGTCCGCCCGGAGGAGCGCCCCTGACTCGCCAGCAGCTGCTGTACAGGGGAGAGGCGGGAGGATCGATTCCCGTCCTGACTCCTCCCCTGTATCAGCGTGCAGTGGGGCGCATACGGCTTTCACTGCGACCATGTAGACGCTGCGTCCTCTCGGCGTCAGAGGCAGTCTGCGCTGAGGACTGATCACCTGGGGGCTGCGATGCAGCGTAAGCAGCGTGATGACGTCACGCTGCTTACACCGTCAGCAGCTCCAGAGCCGGATGCAGGGACCGAGGTCTGGTAAGTCAATAATTTTTTGTTATTTTTATTAATTACAGGGGGTCATCACTGGCTACCGGGGGCATCACTGGCTATAAGAGGGGCATCACTGGCTACAGGGGCCACTATCAATGCTACAGGGGGACATCATGGCACTACAGTGGTGTTATCATGGCTACAGGGGGAATCAATGGTATAAGAGGGCATCACTGGCTACAAGGGGGGCATCCACTGGCTAAAGGGGCATCAACTTGGGGCTACACGGGGAGTAACGTGGCTGCTACAGGGGGCTGTCACTGGCTACATGAGGGATCTACTGGCTACAGGGGGCAATCACTGGCTACAGGGGGGCATCACTGGCTACAAGGTGGCATCGACTGCTATAAGAGGGGCATCACTGGCTAACAGGGGGCATCACTGGGCTACAAAGGGGGCATCACTGGTAAGGGCATCACTGGCTCTAAGGAGGGCATCACTGGCTATAGGGGGCATCTACTGGCTACAGGGGGGCATCACTTGCTACAGGGGGGCATCTACTGGCTACAGGGGGCATCACTGGCTACAGGGGGCATCACTGGCTACAGGGGGACATCACTGGCTATAAGAGGGGTATCACTGGCTACAGGGGGCATCACTGGCTACAGGTGGCATCACTGGCTAAAAGAAGGGCATCAATGGCTACAGGGGTCATCTACTCTGTCTACAGGGGCATCCCTGGGTACAGGGGAGACATCACTGGTACAGGGGGCATCAATGACTACAGGGGGACATCATGGCTAAGGGGGGCATCACTGGCAATAAGAGGGGCATCCCTGGCTACAGGGGGGGCAATCACTGGCTATAAGAGGGGCATCACTGGACTACAAGGGCATCACTGGCTATATGACGGTTCACTGCTACAGGGCGGCATTCTACTGGCTACAGGGGGCATCACTGGTACAGGGGGCATCACTGGTACTGGGGGGCATTACATTGGGCTACATGGGGGTCATCACTGCTCTAAGAGGGGCATCACTGGCTACAGGGGGGCATCCTGGCTACAGAGGGCTATCATGGCTACGGGGGGGCATTTACTGGTCTACTGGGGGAATCTAACTGCTGCAGGGGTCATCTACTGGCTAAGGGGGGATTCCTGGCTTCCAGTAGGGAACATCTACTGGCTACAAGGAGGGACATCACTGCTACAGGGGCATCAACTGGTAGGTAGGGGGTACTACCTGCTATTAATAAGGGCATATACATGGCTACCATTATGAGGTGTCTAGATGGGGAGTTTGTATAGAGTAGGAATGTAGAGAGTGCTGATAAATTGAGGAGTCTTTTAAAGATTAGATTTGTTTGTAGGTAAATGTTCTTATGGTTTGTAAGAGTCTCTAAGAGGAGTAAGTCGTATGTGCGTCTGGGACAGATGGAGAAGAAGAAGAAGGTAACAATGCTTGTAACAGGTACAAAGGCGGGCAAAAAAAAATATTAAAAGGACTGGTGGAACTACAGTACAGAAAGATTAGCAATGATTGGGGTTATTTTAGTTAGAGGGATAAGATGGCTTCGGGGGGACATAATAAAGATGTTTTAAATACATCTAAGTCAATATAGAGATCTCTCAGATTTATTTAATACCAGGGCTGTATCTTAGAACAAGGGATCCTTACGTCTTGGGAAGACGAGCGCTATTAAGGTGTGTAGTCTACATAAATCATAGAAGAGGGAGATTCTTTTACTGTAAGAGCAGTGAGACTGGTGGTGAGTGAGGAGGAGATTCTTCTACTTGCATGAGTATGTGGGAGTTGTGGTTCTGGAGTTGCATATAAGATGGGTGAAAATGGGGGTTGATAGGAGTATAGATTCAGGAGGATTGGGGTCATGTGACTCAGGGATTTTGGTCTGATTGCCATGATTGGTAGTTCGAGGATTAGAGGAATTGTTTTACCTAAAATGAGGACATTGGCTTTATTCCTGCATTGGGGGTTTTTGCCTTTCCTCTGGATAAGCAAGTGGCCTCTTAGCATTGCGAGGCTGAGAACTGGTGATGGACGTTATTGTCTTTTTTCGCCTTACCAACTATGTAAGAGAAGAAGAGGAACAACTCTCAGAGAGTCTCTGTGGTCATAGATTATGACTTTACTGTAATCATTTTTATTGTCTGTCAGAAGCCTGTGTACAGCGGGTATCCATCATTGATATGGTCACTGTATGGCGCGTAATATTTAGTTGTAGTATAATGTTTATAATCTAGTACTGGCAGTTTCGTATTATTTTGTCACTATGTGCTGGTGATCTGTGGTCAATGGTGTGGTGGTATTTTTTCGGTACTGTGTGTTGGTGATATGTGGTCCTACGTGGTTTGGAATGTCTGTTGGGTGTAGCGTGTTATTTGGTAACTGTATGACTACTATTAGTAAGTATATATGATAGCAGACTTGTGGTAAGCTTTTTGTATATTTTGGCTTTGGTTTAATGGCCATGCTCTGTGCGCATATGTTACGGGGGGGAGGGGGGGAAACGAAATTTCTTCACCTCGCAATGAGTGAAATTAAACATAGGAACGGCCCTGTGTATATACTATATATATAAATATGATATATATTATAGTATTAAATAAGTAGTATGAGTATATTTATATATATTTTATATATTATATATATATTTATAGTGGCAGAGTGACCTCAGCAGATCACATTTCTCTGACACTGAGTGTTATACAGCAGGAGATCTGCATGGTATGGGTTACCGAGTTCCTGGCTTTCAGTAAGGTAAGTCAGCAGTGTGATGTCTGTAACCATGAGTTTCTGATACAGGTGGTAATTATTCCACTCCAGGATTTCAGGAAAGGTCTTACTGGTTTGTTAAATGCCTGTTCCTTTAATATACCAGTGTGGGGTTTTGGGGGTAGGAGGGCAGAGTTTGCTGCCAAGAGTGTTGGAGCAACAGACAGAGTTGAGAAGCGGGCTGTGGTTCCTCAAGGCTTATACAGTAGTATGTAAGTACATGATTTTTTGGAGTGGCTAGCAGACCCAGACCACTGGTAGAGAGAGATTCTCTGTATGTTGAGTTAGTGGCTAGAAACATAGTGGTGTGTGCATGGGTGTGTTGCACTTTGTTCTGTAGTTGTGTAAAGATTGAAAAATAAAGCTGTCTGAGGTCAGTTTTGGAGAGAAGCCTGATGTCAGATTGACCTGTGTACCAGGTGCCATATCTGTCTTATGAAAAGACGGTGATCCCACAGCTAAAGTGTTCCTGGAGACTGTCCAAGATGGTGGCTGGGCTTGAGCTAGTGCTCATAAAACATATATAAACATATATACACACACATATATATTGTAGAAAGGCACAAGGGACTATCATGGATGGACGATATGTGTCACCGATCTGCCTGAATTCGGTGAGATAAAGACCCATTTTTTCTGGTGTCAACGGCAGTAGGCCACTGACACAGTTATGTTATTAGTATGACTGCAATGCCATTATTCAGGTCGGGTTTTTACTGCAGAGGTCAAAAGAGCTGTGTGGGATGACTGCTCCCACATTCCTGGCCAGGAATTACCAGGGCTATATAAGGCCAGCAGGCTCAGGTTAGAGAGGGTGTGGTTCCCTAGCTGACCGAACTGCTCAGTGGAGCAAGTGTTTGTGTGAGAGCCAGAGCTGGGCTTTGCACTCCCTGAAGACTGAGACCTGCATGCGGTTCCTTAACCCTCGGAGGGGAAAACACGATACTGTGGCATATAGCAAAGACTGTGTTTGTGTGTTTATTTTGGCTGAAGCAAGACATGTAATTTGTTTCCCTGTTTTGTGGATCGCACCAATAAAGTTTGCAGTGATTCATCTTAGAAAAGACTGCTATTGTTTGAGCTAATCTCTAAAATATGTATATGTATGTATTCCCTCACTTTTTGTAAGTATTGTAGTATATCCTTACATGGAACAACACTGAATTTATGAAACTTTGATATATTGCAAATAAGTCAGTGTATAGCTTGTATAACAGTGCAAATTTAGTGTGCCCTCAAAATAACTCTATACACAGCAGTAAACCGCTGGCAACAAAAGTGAAAACACCCCTAAGTGAAAATGGACTAACTGTGCCCAATTTGCCATTTTCCCTCTATGGTACCATGTGACTCATTAGTGTTATAGGGTCTCAGGTGTGATTGGGGTGCAGGGGGTGTGAAACTTGGTTTTATCAGTCTCACACTCTTTCATACTGATCACTGCAAGTTCAACATGGCACCTCATGGCACAGAACTCTCTGAGAATTTGAAAAAAGGATTTGTTGCTCTACATAAAGATAGCCTAGGCTATAAGAAGATTACCAATACTCTGAAACTGAGCTGCAGCACGGTGGCCAAGATCATACAGCGGTTTATCAAGATGGGATTCACTCAGAAGAGACTCACCATGGTCGACCACAAAAGTTGATTGCATGTGCTCTGCAGCATATTCAGAGATTGTCTTTTAAAAATAGATGAGGAGTGCTGCCAGCATTGCTGTAGAGGTTAAAGGGGTGGGGAGGTACAGGGCCACTATCAGAAATTTTAGGGCCCCATACAGCCAAAGCTCTTGGGCCCCCCTGTTAATCCCGCCCCCTATCAACTCCATTGCCCCGCCCCCACCAACCACGTCCTGCAACCCAACCCCAGAAAAAAGAAGATGCAATTGTGCCATTGTCTTTGGATTGAGTTCTTGTTGAATTTTACAGCATACAGTTTATCTATATTGTGTGGGTCAGTGTGTATACAAGGGCCAGCAAATACCACATGTCACCACGATATACTAACCAAACCAGCATACCAAGACCAATTAATACCGCCATATATCACTATGTATGGTGACTAATAATACTATGTTACTGACTAAACCAGTATACTAAGGCCGATATTACCATTAACAATAACAATATACAAAGACAAAGTAATACCACAACATCATCACCACATAACTCCACTATAGAGATGCATAATAATGCCACAATCCTGTTACTGAATATAATCCAATACAATAACACCAATATAATCATCATACAGTGACCATATAGGGGGAAATGCATGAAAACTGTCTAGGTCTAAATCTCACTTTGTTGCCCATAGCAACCAATCAGCGTTCCCAGCTTTATTTTTTCAGAGCACTATATAAAATGAAAGTGGAGCTCTTATTGGTTGCTATGGGTAACAAAGAAAGTCCTACATCTAGACAGTTTTCCTACATGTGGCCCATAGTGGCAGATATAACTGATTACAGTGTAGTTACATTTAGTGACTCACAGGTGACATCTGATAACGTCGTTCACGTTCCCTTTTCTTCTCCATCCGGTCCCGGCCACCATGAGGACTTCTCCCTGCAGAATTCACAACACAAACACCTGAGACTCCTCACTTTATCATAATCCTACTGTTACCCACCCCTTATGTACAAACTCCCCATCCGTGGTGCCCCAAATTGTAATAATTACCCCTTTGGTTCACTGGTTGTTAGTTTTATAGGGTCCCTTGTAGGTAGGTAGCCAGGTATTAGGCCCACCTGTTAGTAGAGAGAGAACTTGAGTGGGGCCCCACATGGAGGAAACTTGAGTGGTGCCCCACTCAAGTTTCCCTACCTCCCCCTGCTGTTTGGGGGTCATTCAAGGGCCTCCTCTCCCTCAGACATGTGGGGCCCCACAGGTCCAGTGAGGGGTCCCACAAATGCCAGGGACCTTGAATGTGGGGACTTGCAGGGCCCCACAAATATTAGGGGCCTTGAGTGGGGCCCCCATGTCCCGGGGGCCTTCAGTGAGACCCCCAAATCCCTGGGGCCTTCAGTGAGGCCCCCAAATCCCTGGGGCCTTCATTGAGGCCCCCAAATCCCTGGGGCCTTCAGTGAGGCCCCCCAAATCCCTGGGGCCTTCACTGGGGCCCCCAAATCCCTGAGGCCTTCACTGGGACCCCCAAATCCCTGGGGGCCTTCACTGGGGGCCCCAAATCCCTGAGGGCCTTCACTGGGGCCCCCAAATCTCTGGGGACCTTCACTGGGGGCCCCAAATCCCTGGGGGCCTTCACTGGGGGCCCCAAATCCATGGGGGCCTTCACTGGGGGCCCCAAATCCCTGGGGGCCTCACTGGGGCCCCCAAATCCCTGGGGGCCTTCACTGGGGCCCCCCAATCTCTGGACCTTCACTGGGGCCCCCAAATCTCTGGAGGCCTTCACTGGGGCCCCCAAATCTCTGGAGGTCTTCACTGGGGCCCCCAAATATCTGGGGGCCTTCACTGGGGCCCCCAATTGTCTGGGGGCCCCAAATGTCTGGGGCCTTCACTGGTGCCCCCAAATGTCCGGGGCCTTCACTGGTGCCCCCCAAATCCCTGGGGGCCTTCAATGGGGGCCCCAAATCTCTGGGGGCCTTCACTGGGGCCCCCAAATCTCTGGAGGTCTTCACTGGGGCCCCCAAATCTCTGGGGGCCTTCACTGGGGCCCCCAAATGTCTGGGGGCCCCAAATGTCTGGGGCCTTCACTGGTGCCCCCCAAATCCCTGGGGGCCTTCAATGGGGGCCCCAAATGTCTGGGGCCTTCACTGGAGCCCCCAAATGTCTGGGGCCTTCACTGGTGCCCCCCAAATCCCTGGGGGCCTTCAATGGGGGCCCCAAATGTCTGGGGCCTTCACTGGAGCCCCCAAATCTCTGGGGCCTTCACTGGGGCCCCACAGGATTTGGAAGTGGCCTGCCATAAAAATAGGGGCCCGCGCTGTAGGTAAAGATTAACACCATTGCTTTACATTACAAAGATTCAGTCTCCTTACTTCTCTACCAGCTCCTGCAGGAATTGAGCAGTCGACCCCTCTTCCCTCTGGCTGCTGGCAGATCAGTGAAGCTCTGCTCACAGGGCGGGACTCACTGATTACATTAGATGAGGTCACATACAGACAGAGCGAGGAGGAGGGGCCGACTGCTCAGTTACTGCAGGAGCTGGTTGAGAAGTAAGGAGACTCTTTGTAATGTAAAGTAATGGTGTTAATCTTTACTTACAGCGTGGGGAGGGGGCGGGGCCTGCCGGCGACGGCGGGCCCCCCCCTTGCTCCACATTCCGGCCGGGCCCCATACGGGAGTAGGGGTTCTACCCCCCTAATGGCGGCCCTGGGGAGGTCAGCCTGGCAGTGGTCAGACAATACGCCGCACAGTGCATCAAATTGGTCTTCATGGCTGTCATCCCAGAAGGAAGCCTCTTCTATAGATGATGCACAAGAAAGCCAGCATAGAGTTTGCTGAAGACAAGCAGCCTAAGAACATGGATTACTGGAACCATGTCCTGCGGTCTGATGAGACCAGGATAAACATACTTGGTTCACATGGTGTCAAGTGTGTGTGGTGGCATCAAGGTGAGGAGTACAAAGAAAAGTGTTCTTATCTACAGTCAGTCATGGTAGTGGGCGAGTCATGGTTTGGGGCTGCATGAGTGCTGCTGTCTGTTGGGAACTACAGTTTACTGAGGGAACCATGAATGCCAAGTTGTACTGTGACATACTGAAGTAGAGCATGATCCCCTCCTTTTGAAATTTGGGCCTCAGGGCAGTATTCCAACATAATAATGACACCAAACAGACCCAAGATGATCACTGCTTTGCTTAAAGAGAACCTATCACATAGTTTTTGCCCCCCTGGCTGAGGACAGAACAAGTTAGTGTCAGACCTGCTGTTCCCAGCACTGTTTCCCTTATTCTGTAAGATGCTGTAGTTTTTGTGTATTTAATGCTCAAATCTGCAAATTTTCAGTTTTCATTTGAAGAGTCCTTCAGAGTGTCAGTTTTTTTCAAACCCGGCCAATCGGAGGCTAGCCTCGCCCACCTCAACTGACAAACCTATTACTTTGAATAAGTAGAAACATGTGAATAACTGTCAGTGGGCGGAGCTAGCCTTTGGTGGGTGGAGCTAACACCTGCTCATGAATAAGATTTAAGGGGTAAATGCTCTAAAACTGCTGCATCTTACAGAATAAGGGGCACAGTGCTGGGAACAGCAGGTCTGACACTAGCTTGTGCTGCCCTCAGCAAGGGGGTATAATCTATGTGACAGGTTCCCTTTAAGAAAATGAGGGTAAAGGTGCTGGATTGGCCATGCATGTTTCCAGACCTAAACCCTATTAAGCATCTGTAGGGCATCCTCAAATGGAAGATAGAAGAGTGCAAGGTCTCTAACATCCATCAGCTCCATGATGTTGTCATGGAGGAGTGGGAGTGAGCTCCATGCCTAAAAGAGTTTAGGAAGTGCTGGAAAATAATAGTGACCACACAAAATATTGACAGGAGACAATTTGTCCATTTTCACTTAGGGGTGTACTCACTTTTGTTGCTATTAGTTTAGACATTGATGGCTGTGTGTTGAGTTATTTTGAAGGCACACCAAATTTACACTTTTATACAAGCTGTACACTGACTACTTTACAGTGTATCAAAGCGTCACATCTTCATTGTTGTCCTATGAAAAGATATAATCCAATACTTACAAAATATGAGTGATATATATATTTACACATACACGTGTTTATATATTTTGTGAGCACTAACTTGAGTCCAGTGTCATATCTCAGCATTGTGCAATGAAAAGATATAGTACTATATTTACAAAAATATTAGGGGTTTACTCACTTTGTGTGATACTGCATATATACAAAAATTTGAGAACATCAAAGATGTAGGCATCTATAAAGGGTGCAGAGGGTTAGTAGAATTTCACCCATGTGCTTTAGAAGGGGCTGTGTTGCCTACAAGACAACCAGTACAATAAATATCATATAATAGTTAAGAGGTCTGCTGCAATGTTGCCATTAGAGCCTAAGTTACATAGATTAAAGGAAGCTTTTAAAATCCCTTTTGAAAGAAAGAGGTCCACAAGTCCCCAAAAATGTTTTTTTTAAAAAATCTGCTTTTTGCTCCTCATTTTCCTAATGCTTGTTTAAGATGAATGAACTGGGGTAGGAGGTAAACCCTTAGGTATAGCAAGGTGGTCCTTCAAGGCCAACCTGTATTTTTGAGTTCAACATAATAACAATCCAGATACAAGTTTGCTCAACTTAGGAAAACATTTTTAACTCACTTGGAGTCTTGGTGGTTAGAGAAATATTGTATAATGCGCCTAGTTTTGGTGTACTACAGTTCATTTATATAGAGAATAGGGCATCAACAGTTTTTTGATGCAAAATATACCCAAAAAATTGGCGCAGCCCTAATGGGACATGTTGCCTAAAGTCTCTATTTTTATGAGAAGGCTTTCTTCACATGCTTCAATCACTTCTCATCCTACAGTTCACACTTCTGGTTGTGGCTCTCTGCAGTTGTGACCCTCTCTGGGTCCCATTGCCCTCTCTACAGTGGTGGTCCACATCAACAGTTGACCTGGCCTACCTTTCACAGTCATGACCTAGCAGTAGTGACACAGTCAGTCAACAGCTCAACAACAACTTGGCAGAAAACCCATCCATTTTTATTAGCTGTCTGTCTTCTACCTCACATAGTGGTATCTTTTCAGAGCCTTCCACCTCACTGTGACTAATAGGTTCCTCATCCTAATCCCTAAAGTATATCCACCAGCAACATGGCATTTAAGGGTGGAACCCTACCACTGCCATGTTACTTAGCTGAGTTGCTTAGCTGCACTGTACAAACAATTATGCACAGCACAGTAAAATAGACATAGTATTATTAATCTACAAAGTGACATAAAATAGTTAACGGCAGATTCTCCTCCACATGACTGAACAGCAGCAACACTGTGGTATGTTATATGGTTCAGGACAAAGTCCTTTCCCCATCACTTAAATCAGTGTCACCATCTTAGAGTTACAAATTATTTACCTGCACACACATTCCAGCTCAAATCCTTTAGGTAAAGGTCCATACTACAACTATTTCAAGTGGATGAAACCATACCCACATAAGTATGGTTTTGCAAGTAAAGTTTTTGTATTCCCATCAAAATTGGGCAAGCATTGGTCACCATATGTGGATATGGTTTTGTCCATATGCATTAATTGCAGACTTTGGTCTTACTTTTCGAATGAATGCAGTTAGTTTAGTTTGACAGCTTTCCAGCCTAGATAAAAAATGTATTGTGTAAGGTGCCAGAGGGGTACCAAAGATGCATGTTGTGATGTGTTGGTGTTGTGGGCCTATCGGTGGTGTGCTGGGACCACTAGTGTGCCACCAGAGAAGAAACCACAGAGACAGTATCTTCGGGATTTGGAAGGCTTTACTCATGGTATTTACTTCAGGATATTCAGTTACAATCTCACTTGCACAACAAATAATCACCTTTCACCATGTTGAAATAAACATCTTTCTTCTATTTCTCTCTTTCCACAAATGCTGTTTTAGCATTTACCTCACAGCCAATTACCTCACTTTGAGCTTTTTATGGTGATCTTTCAAGCACACAACTGAGTGTCTATCAGTTTCAGTAGATTCAAGCCAAGGGTTCCCTTGAGAAATGTGGATTTGATGATTGGCTTCTCATGCCTCTAAATCTCTGTATGTTCCTCCTTCTGACAGTCTCTCTCTGCTGTCTTCTTCTGCCCATCTTTTCTCTCTGACTGACTTTACCTCTCTCTTCTTGATTATTTACTCTTGTCTTTGTCTATGAATATTCTCTGTCTCACTCTAACTGATGTTCTGACCTTCACCTGCTAAACTGCCGGCTGGTGTGTAAGTAGCCCTTTTGCAGGCACAATCTAACTGCTAATAACTCCAAATGGCAGCAGCAACTCTCAGCTGAACTGTAGCCTAAGGGCTTGTTCACACAGAGTTTTGACTCCGTATTAACATCCGCTTTGTAGATGCGTTTTGGGGACCGACAGGACGGACCCAGAGACGCATCTAACAATTAGCAGTGTGTTTAACACTGCTGGCAATGGCAAACACGCAGCGGCGTTGACACGAGCAATCGCTGCTGCGTGTTTGCCCTGTGCCTGTCTTGCGGATGCGATCAAAGATGAAAAATTAAACAGAAAATTTGGTTAAAAAGTCTGATGTTAACACATTTGTACTACCAGTAGAATGAATTAGATCTGCTGTGGTACTATTTTGACAATATCTTTATGAATACCGGCCAAAATGAATGTGAACCCAGCCTTACTGAGTTATAGTTTACACACTTTGGACAATTCCATTACCTTTTTTTCCCCCTTTATTTTTTTGGGTAGACCCGAAGTGGGGAAGACCTCCAAAGGAGCTCCCCATTTTTAATTGGTTTTTTTTAACCCCCCAATTCCCGAATTCCCTTTGCGCCTCCTTTTAAAAATTTTTGAAAATTCCCAAACGGGGAAAAAAAAGGTTTTTTAAAGTTTTGCCTTTGGAAAATTGGAAATAAAAAAAAAAATAAAAATTATTTTCCGCTACCCCCTTTTTTAAAAAAATGTTATTTGGTAGGGGGCGGACCTTCCCGGGTTGGAGGGGATATAAAATTTTAAAAAAGGGCATTCTTGTTTTCTGTTTGAAATAAGTAATTTTCCTTTTTCATAATATGATTTTTCACCCCCCTTTCCTTTAGCAACCCCCAAAATTTCCCAACCTTCCTTTTCCCCACCCCCTTTTTTCCCCCCCCTGCATTTTCCAGGAACTTCCCAAAACTTAATCACCCCCTTTTGGGAAAAACAGTCCAAAATTTTAAATTTAAATTCGGGGCCATAAAACAAAAAAGGCCCTTTTAGGTGGTTTTTTTTTTTTTAAAAAAAGGGGGGTTTTTTTCCCAACTGGGCTTAAAGGGTTTTTATTAAGGGGGCCTTTTGCCAAAAAATTGGGGTTTTTATCCCATATAAATTTAAAGATATTTATATATCCATTCTTTTGTACAAATAACTGTTGAAAATTTTATAAATTAATGTTAAAAAAAGGCCTGTGTTTTGCATGATGGTGAAAACCGGGGGGGGAAGTCTTTTTCCCTTCCAAAACATTTGGGAAATTTTTGTCCTGTAAACTTGCATTGCTTCCGAATTATTATCCCCCAAATTAAAAAAAAGCAGGGGGAAAAACAATTGTAAATAATCAAGCAAAAAAGGTTGGGTGTTGTTTTAGGGGGGCGGAATGATAAAAAATTCCCCCCAAACGTGCCCCTTTTAAGCTTTCTTTTAAAAGGGTTTTTCTTGAAAAAAACCGGATTGAAAAAAAAAAAGGCCCCCGGGGAAGAACTCTTTCCCAAAAAAGGGGCCTCCAAATGTTTAAATTTTAAAATACCCCCCCCCCAATATTACGTTTGCTGAAGGTTTTGCTAAAACACATCCCCCTTGGTCATTTTTTGGACCTCCCTTTTGTGTTACCCCCCACACACCTTTTTTCCCTTCATAAAATGGGGCTCCCAATTCCATTTTGTTTATTTGTAATGGTCACTGTCAACTAAGATACATTTTCACCATGGTCCCAAGTGAACAGTTTTCAGACTGTGTAGATTCAGAAATACTGTTACCCCTGGCCCGAAAGCCAAATCATTCCCTTTTTTCAATCTGATAATCTCCCTTTTACCCATGACGAATGAGAGATATGTGTGCAAACCGCCTATCACAAAAGTTAATACCCACCAAAAGCCCCGACATTGACTTCCTGCATGAGCTACTATACGTGCTGCAGACGCTCAAGTGGACTGTGTAAGTAGTGGACTGTGTAATATCATACTTGAAACAGTCAACTTATTTTTGTCTGTAAGCAAATGCTGCCTCTAAAGATGTCTCAACAAAATGTATGGTTATTATCAGTTATCTGCTTTTCTTGATCATTCAAGCACTGTAGCATCAAAAGGACAACAAAATTTATTTGTAGTTATTTAACTTGCACAACTCTTATTGTTTCATTTGTCAAGCATTTTTTTCAATCTCGTTTTGTCTGTTCTGCTTTAAATAATTATTTAGTGATTTCCGTAGTTATCACATTGATCCGTGTTCGTGGGCTCTAAGTAAAAGATACTTCTTTGCAGAAACAAGAAATAAATGTTTTTTAGTGAGAATATTACTTTGCGTTTCCACCTTGGTACTTCTATGGCAGTGGAGCATTGTGGTATCTGTGGTATTTTGTGCTTTTATGAATGGAAGAGAGTATGGAGTACCTCACTACTGTGGAGTACTGCAATAGATATCCTTGCTGCTTACTTTTTGGGGTGATTAATATAAAAGTTTGCTTGGAATCTATGTAAGCCAACTACATAATAGGATAATGGAAATCAGTAAGACTATTTAAAGGTAAAGTATAAAGGTGCTTTCACACAGCGCAGTTTTGGCGCAGTTTTAACTGCGCATCAATGAAGCTACCTTTATTAATAGCAAGCTTCTTTCACTTATCTAAACTGTTTGGAAAGTGAGTAACCAATGAGTGTGTCTGCAATCCACAAGACTTCAAACTCAGTCATAGATTACTTTTTGAAACACCTTTCTGAAAAAATTTAACAACTGAAAGAAAACTTGTGGAAAAAGGCAGTTTGGGGGGTTAGGGATTTTAGCAGGAGATTTTTTTGACAATCTTTGGCCTTGTTCCCTGAAACCTGGCACTTTATCTAAATATGCTTTTTTTTTTGGTAATAAAGGCAGTTTAATTGGAGCGCAGTTAAAACTGCACCAAAACTGCGCTGTGTGATAGCCCCCTAAAACTGCACCAAAACTGCGCTGTGTGAAAGCACGCTAAAGGCACTTGCTGGTAGAAGATGCATCACTATTGGCATGTTTCAAGAAGAACTGTTCCCTGAACATATGGATAAAATACAATATTGTCCATTGATTGGACAGGACAGATATGCATATTTCGGTCTAGTCAAATCCAGCTGGCAGTAATAATGAAGCTAATTCTAATGCCAATAGTATTTTCTTTGTAGTTCATATGAAAAGCATTGCCTTCCTTACAATTTCCCTTGGTAAATGCCCTCTGTAGTCAACATTAGCTTTGCAAATATGTGGTGCTTTTATCACAAGCAGCTCCTCAACAGATCTTCATTCCTCATTCAGCCCAGCTCCCTAGGCTGCAGTGGAAATGTTTGTTTTAATTGAAAAGGTTGACACAGACCCCTCTGAACAGACTTGCATCTATCCTCAAATATGTATTCCAGGCTGTCATGTTCAAGAAGCTGTCTCCATTCAAACATAAGCAACCTGGAGAGAAAGTGACTTTATTATCATGCTCCAGCCTTGTGCAGATGGTGCCAGGGCCTTACTATCTTGGCAGACCACATCCAAAATGTCATTATTTGAGATGCCTTGAATTCTTCAAGATTTCGTCTTTACAAATAAGCCCAGTGGTTTATTCTAACAAAAACTGACAGGATAGCATATATTATGCAGGCATAATGACTTCCAGCCATTAAAATCTTACAATCTAATTTTATCTGAAATGAACATATAGCTTCATTCCGACATAGATTGGCCTTTTTGTATCCTCAAATAAAGTCCTGACACTCCGATGTGTTAATCATGTCGTAATATTTGGCAGGGGAGGGGGTTGGAAATTACCGATTTCATTACACAAAGGTTAAATTAAATTTTACAAGTCAATAACCATCAGCAACGTGTCAAGACACACATTTACTTTGATATTTACTGCCGGTTAAGAATGGTTGGGAAATTAAAGGAAATGTGCGACTAATAAAATCCACTTTATGACATTTGAAAGTGACAGAAATCCCAAGTGATCCTTATTGATATAGGACTTGATGGATTCAAAATAAAGCTTGATCATGTAAAATAGTCTGAAAGCATACGTAAAAAAATACATGGAACAATTGAGTTTTCTGTCCTGAGTAAAAAATCCTGGACTGGTTTGATTACCTTTCATCCAAGGCCAGAAGGTAACATAACCATTTCATGCACTAGGACCTGGCAGTATGCTATTGTGACAAGCAGGCTTCTTGGCTCAAGGACTACTTTTTGGAAGCCCTGGATTTCCTATGAGTCAGAGAACAGAACTCTACAGTAAATACCACAGATGGTGAAGTTCTGGGCCAAAGGACCCTGGTCCGTGCAGAAAGTACAGGATCCTTCACTTCCTCTCGAAATGACTAATATAAAAACAAGCCAGTCAGGCACATGATATTTTCCTCCCTCTGCTGATGCACATTTGCAGGTAGAAAATGAAATTGCTTGATGCTAATTAGTGGACATAAGCTGTTTAACATCTGTGGCCAATTACCATTTAAGCTGCTGGCTTGTTCGCTACATAAACAGAAAATGCTACCTTCCTTTCAACAGTTATCTGTTTCCAACACAAGCTTTTGTTCGGTATGAAGAAAATAAGTGAGTGAGGTTTCATAATGCAGGCGCTGACCCAAGTCTCTTCATATTTTGAAAGAGACAATTCCTTTTCTAGGTGACAAAGTCATTTTCATTCTTATTGACAAACATATGTGAATTGCAAAAAGTTTTATTTATCCAGGCAATTCCCACCTGATTTTCTAATATTAAAGGTAATGTATTGGCAGAAAATGACTCGTTTGAATCAACTTTTTATGTTACATTTTTTTTTAAATGTTTTGTTTTTTATTTCCTATTTTGCTATGTTAAAATCATTTATAAAATATTGCTGTTTTCATCTTTACCACTTAGCTATCAACATAGGGTGATACTTTCTGTTCTGCAGAGATTACTTCTAAAAAAGCTTCTTATTACAGGCAGGATTAAAAAGAATGGTAAACTGTTATGAAAGTGGAGACAGATAAGGTGACAACACATGATAGTCAAAACTCAACTCAATCCCTCTCTGCACCGATCACAACTCACCTCCTTCCCACTTCCCTTTCTGCACAGGTCACCACTAGTGTTGAGCGATTATTATCGACAAAGTTGAAATCGGCACGGTTTTTATGTTGATCGGATTTTTTTCGATCACGCGATAATTTAGGTTAAAATCTGCGCATAATCTATTATTGCGCCATTTTCGGCGCTTCCTGTCATTTTGGTGGCCAGCAAATCAGCTTAGAAAATAGAGCAGGGTGAGCTGGGTGTGCGACGTCATGACTGGGATGTGCATGGTTGTGATTGGCTGGAAAAATCACATGACCTTGTTTTACATAGAACAGCCCTTCCTGTTCATAATCAGTGTGTGTCTGTGTCTCATAAGAGCAGGACGTGTGCTCGGTCTCTGTCCAAACAGCTCAGCGAAACTATTCTCTTTGTTCACACAGACAACTGTGCATTTAGCTGTGAACATTAGAACTTAGGTAAATTAGAGAGTTTCAGTTTTTAGTTACTTAGGCTGAGAATTTTAAAGGAGCATCTAACGCTATACAGCCGCAGGGGAGGTGGTCCGGGGGGGTGCGGGCGAACACAGACAGACAGGCTGGCAGGCAGGCTTTTGAAAGGAGAGTGGATAATTGTGCTGCCCAGACTCTGCTTTGACCCTGCATTGAAATGGGTTTTTATTAACAGTTTTTTGCTAGTTTTTGGTGAAATATTAGCTTGTATTTTGTGCAGCCTGTACCTATATTAGGATACAGATCTTTTCTAGTAACTGCAGGTGTATTTGATAGGTGCAAAACTCATCTTTTATTATCTGTACATGATTTAATTAGGTTTTTTTTCACTTTGGCGCAGCTCAGTTTTGTTCAAAGACCCACTTTGTTCTTACAATAGGATACAGAACTTAAATTTTAATACAGCAATTTTGTAGTCACCGCAGGTGTATTTATAGGTGCAAAAACCACCGTTTGTTATCCGTATCATTTTTAAATAGTTGTATTGCACATGGTGCGGCCCTAGTTTTTTGTACGACATTTCTTTTTTTTTTTTTAAAACAAATTTTATTGCATTTTCAAACATTTAAACAATAAACACATATCTCTGTTATGTAATAGTGGTCATATCACACATTTGCATAATCTCCGGGCCTGTGCCTGGAATATGGAGATAATACATACAGAGAAAACATCAATTTACAAGGGTATAAAAGAAATTAAGTTAAACAAAATATCAACACTACTAAAGTGCAACTGCGTCCTATCTTCGTCTCATGCGCCCGTATGGTCTTTAATGGAACCTCATACTCAAGTCCAAAGTTCCTCAGACCTGAAGTCTCCCCAGCGTGCCCCAGATTCCATCCCTACAGTACCAACCGGTATATTTGAACCTCTGCATAAGGGCTTCTATCTCTCTGTCGGAATAATGCGATTCTATGAAGGTTCTCCAACGTCTGAAGAACCCTGGGGTTCGGGTCTCCTTACGCCTCTCTGTCTCCAGTCTGTCCGCTATAAGATAATCCTCCAGCTGTTTATGACCCCGGAGATTCGGGAGAGTGGGCTTCAGCCATAACTGTAAGAGACTTGTTTTGCGCCAAAAGAGCATGTAAATCTATTCCCGGATACGGCGGGAGGGGACTGATCCTCGAAACCTTTCCCCCATCCGCGGTCGAGGCCTAGGGCAGTGGAAGTCAGGAGGGGGTTCATAAATGCTTCTTAGGGTGCCCCCAATGAAGCTAAAATATACTAAAGGGACAGTGTCCCAGTGGGTTTTTGTTTTATACAGCACTCCCACAGACCGTGCCATGGGTCCGTTTTATGTGTGCCCATTTAGGGCTTGCTGCAATCTATCGGGAAGTTTGAGAGGAGGGGAGATTAAAGGGCGTAGATGGCGTTGTGAATTATTTTGAAATAATTTTTCCCGCCAGGTCTCGCAGATGATGTTTTTCCCCGTACCGTCACAACACCCTTCGGGATCATATCTGGGATCTGGGCTTTACCCAATCGGCGGTCCAGTAGTGGAAATGCCTGAAAGGCTAACCGTTTTCCTGCACCACCCTCTCATGTCAGCATAGAGCCTCGATAGACAATTATGTCTCCCTGTGATGGTGACAAAAGTGTCAAAATCGTTAGGGATGGTCTCCTTGGAGACATCTCTTAGTCTCCCATTACAGAATGAAAGAGCTGATAGGCAGCCCAAAAGCTGTGATCGGGTAAGGAGAACTTCCGAGCAATCTCCAGGGGCTTTAGCCATCTCGAGGAAAACTCACTTGCATTAGCTGTCCCGTGTTGGCCAGACCTGCCTCCCTCCACTTCCTAACATCGGGATTGCTCTGACCCAGGAAACCCCGGGGTGGCCCCCAAATGGGCATGTCCTTTGGAGAGAGCAAAAGGAAAGGCCTAAGCGTTTCCTCAACTTTTTCCAGGCCATTATTGTGTCCGAAAAATGGAGACAACTTAATCAGAGAAGGGCAGCTTAGGTACTTATTTATGAGCAAGGCCTGTGGTTGCCAAGCGCTTTAACTCTCTTTCTAATCCCAATTCGAGAAGCGGGAACGACCCCCAATCCAGTCTAGCATGTGATGAGTCAGACGGGCCCAAGGTTTTAACCCCTAACATCAGGGAGATTCAGCCCCCTGCCCTAACGGGCAGGATCAGTTTATGTAGTGCAATACGGGTTTTTTCCTGCCCATATAAATCTGGAGAACCCATGATTTTAATGTGGTTGATGTCTGTAGTTTGAGCGGGAATGGGGGGGTCTGTAGGGGGTATAGCGGGCTGTGGGAAGCAGACCATCTTTTTGGCGTGGCATCTACCAGCAGTGACAGGGGCAGTGAGGTCCAACGCTTTCAGATCCTGGGAGATTTTATTTATAAGAGGAGAATATTTAACTTATACATCGAGTCCGGGAGTCCGACCCACCTTGATACCCAAATAGGTGATTGTTCCTGAGCCCTGGTAATGTCTAATCCCATGTTCGCCCACGGGGACTGTGATAGCTTCGGCCAATTTCTAACACTTCACTCTTGGACACGTTCATTTTTAATACCCTGATAGGGGGCCGAAATATTCGCAGAAACTCCAGCACTGGAGAGAGCTGGGTCAGGGAGCAGACATGAATTAGTAAAAGATCGTCTGCAAACAAACCCGGTCTTCACCTCTTTGTCTCCTATCCGGATCCCCGAGAAGAGGTCAGAATCCTCAAGAACCCGTGCCCAGGGTTCTAAGGCCAAATTAAAAAGTAAGGGGGAAAGCGGACACCCCTGTCTTGTCCCTTTCTGGAGGGAGATTTTTGGGGAAAGGAAACCCGGGGTATGAATTTGGGCCATTGGGGCGCTGTAAATGGCCGAGAGGACAGACCGAAACGTCCCTGTAATTCCCATGGTGTCCAGGACAAACCAAAGCCAGTCCCATCGCACATTATCGAAGGCCTTTTCTGCGTCTAAGGCCACCAGGACAGGCCTCTCCCCTGGCAATGGTTTGTGTCGGACTCTTTCCAATACTGCAAGCACTTTCCTGATGTTTCCCACCGCCGCTCTTCCCTTGATGAAACCCTTTTGGGAGGGTCCAATCAAGTGCGGCATATAACACGCGAGACGATCAGCCAATATTTTTGACAGGATCTTCTGGTCAATGTCTATGAGGGATATGGGCCTATATATGAAGCAGGGAGCAGCGGGGCTTTCCCTTTCTTCGGGATAATTTTAATATATGCGTTTTTTGATTCTGGGCGAACAGGCTCATTATGGCAGTATCGATTTTATATGGGTGGAGGATGGGGGTGATCTGATCACTCAGAATCTTGTATACCTCCCCAGAGAACCCATCAGGTCCCGGGGCCTTGCCTGCCTTCAAGTGGCGAATAGCCATCTTGACCTCCTCCTCAGTTATGTCCGCATTCAGCTCCTCCCTCTGGAGATCTGACAAGTGCGGCAATTTGACTTTGGAGAGGAATCGCCGTCCATCCTCTGCTTGAAATTGACCCTGTGATGAGTACAGAGTAGCATAAAATTGTCTGAGCGTGTCATTAATCCTTACCGGATCAGTGGTAATGGTACCTTCCGTGTGCGGAGACTTGAATGTGTGCAGTTTGTAGGCCCCTTTCACGGCGCCGGAAAAGAAGTTTCCCGGATTTGTTTCCGTACCTGAGGGTGTGGAGTGTAAGTGTGACCTATGTAGTTCCTCTCTACGATCTGCCCAAAGTCAAACTCCCGCTTGGGGCCTTTTTCCCATCCCGTTTGGGTTTTGTCAGAGCTATCCCCAAGGAAGGTCTATAGTCTCCCTAACCTTTTCTGAGGCGGTCAAATAGGCCTCCTTCACTTGCGTTTGTAAGCGGAGGTATAGGGTAAAAACCCTGCCTCTAAGCACCGCTTTTGCAGTCGCACCAATAAGTGAAGGATCTTCCCGGTGGACTGGTTGTCAGAAGCATAGGACATCCACCAACCCCTGACCATCTCAGCAAAAGTATCCGTTTTTGCAAGAAAAGAAAGGGAAAATTCCAAATAAAGTCTGCACCTCTCGGAAAGAATTCCCATCAAGCCACAGAGGTTGGGAGTGATCAGAGATGACCATTTCAAAATTCTGGCACTTTCAATTCTATTTGGAGGGTGTCAGATACCAGAAGATGGTGCATCCTAGACCACGACTGGTAATAGGGAGTAATAAAGGGGTAAGTCCCGGGTCATCAGGATTCCGCGCCCTCCAACCCGTCGTGGAGATTAGTGCCGTCCAAGAGGGGGCGTAGAACTCCCTTTTTAACTTGGAAATGACTTTTCTGCCCGCTTGAATGTTTGGCCCTCCCCTCCTATCCTCCACTTGTCTAAGACCGCATTCATGTCTCCTCCAATAATTTGGCATTGATTTTGATCGGCACAAATCCTCTCCGCTAACTCCCTGAAAAATACCTGGTTCTGACCATTGGGTCCATAGATATTAAAGATACTAAGGTCACATTCTCCCCACTTGAAATTACTAGTGCGAGACTCCCTTTCCCTCAGTGTCGTGTTCGTGTGAGACTAGCTCAAAGGGAAATTTTTATGAATGAGCGTGACCACCCCTGCCTTGCCACACGTAGAAAGGGGGGCCAAAGGCGTGACCCCACCCACAGCTTCTCCCAACCGCTTAATGTCATCAGCCTGCAGTGCGATTCCTGTAGGAGAACCACATCAGGCGAAGTCTCTTTAGATGCCGATCACCTTCATCCGTTATTCGGGAACCCGGGGCCCCTTTTATGTTCCAGGAGATGATCCGCATGTAAAGGGTATCTCTATGTGGAGACTGGCGGTTGGCACTTAATATGTTTTGGTGGACTCAAAAATTTTTGGGCAGATCATCGGGGCATCGAATTCGAGCATGGGAAGATGGACGCAAGTAGAACACTGACAAATTTAACAAACTAGTAAACTGGGATAACAGCATGCAAACATTTGCCAACCGGCCCGGAAAATGTAAAATAACGCTGAAAAGGGGGGCTGTTACATGCACCGCCTTCAGTGCGTTGGAAGGACTTCCTTTTTCCTTCAGCATTTAAACACCCTAAGAGAAAACAGTACCCCTCCTCCCCCGCCGGCAAAACCTTTAAGCTACTAGAATTTTCTAAGTTTTCTAGATTGGCCTATGAACAATTATAAAGGAAGTTACATCTCAAAACAGTCGTAAAAAAACCCCTGTGTTACTCCACGTCCCTTCAACAAGGAAATGATGGGAACAACTCTTGGGTGCAGTCCGTACAACCAACCCTCCCCCTCCCCAAAACCTGATTCCCGTCGAGCAGGTTGGTCAATCCCCTCGTCCCGGGGTAAAGTCCCGTTGAGCCTCCGTCTCGGCTGGCGACCTTCTTTAGGAGAGAGTGGAGGCGGTGATAGAGATCGCGAGCGAGTCCATGAGCTCCCTCTCTGTCCTCTCTTGAAGGTCTCTTGGGAGTCAGCTGCAGTCGTCTCAGCCAATCGCGGTGGTCGAGCTGGTGTTTTGGAGGCGGGAGCCTCTCTGAAGCTGGTCAGGTCACGCAGATCTTCTTCCGCTTCCACTGCTGAGTTATAGCACCTGGGCGAGCCTTCAGGATCCAGCACCTTGAGGGTGGCCGGGTAGAGAATCTGAAATCGGATCTTCTGATGGAATAGTGCTGTGCAAATTGTGCTGAAGGCACGCCTCTTCTGGGAGACCTCTGCAGAGAAGTCTTCAAATAGCAGCACTTTATGTCCCTGGAGTAGTAGTGGCTTGTTGAGCCTGCGATACACCCTCAGGATTTCCGCCTTATCATTAAAGTCCAGGAACTTCATTATCACAGTGCGGCTCTTCTGTCGTTGCTGAGATTTAGATGCTGGGGCTGTTCTTCCCTCTGGGCCTACTCGGTGTATTCTTTCGATACGACAGCCGTGGTTGATGCCCATGGCAGCGGGCAGCTCTTCCTGGCAGAGGGGTTGTAGGTCACGCTGTTTGAATGATTCAGGGAGACCCACTAGCCTCAGGTTACTCCGCCTGGAGCAATTCTCAAGGTCTTCGATGCGTTCTTGTTGCACCCGTTGTGCCTTGCGCAGAGTTTCAGAACGGGTGTTCAGAGTGCGTTGTCGGTCTCCAGGTCATTCACTCTGTTCTATAATTCTTTTGAGTCTGGCAAGTGGGGCTTGAACCTCCTGCTGTAGCTTGAGCAGAGAGGCCTGGAGGTGGATTCAAGAGCCCTTTCAGTCTGGGTGCTATTTGTCTTGCCAAATTCTGTAGCCAGGAGCTTGTAATCAATCGGCACGTGCAGTCTGGGTTCAGCGGGCCCTGGACCCCTGTGGGCAAAAATCAAAGGGAGGGATTCTTCATCGTTCACTTCCCCCTGCTGCTGCTGGCACTGCTGTGTTGTCTCTCCCTGTCCCTGGCCGGGACATGGGTGGAGGCCATTTAGGTAATCCCGAGGCTGGTCTCGGGTGCTCCGGTCTTCTGGCACTTCGGAGAGTAAGTATGTCTCCATCAGGGAGTAGAACAGACAGAAGGGAACGTGGGGGTTTGTAACCCCTCTGGCAGCTGTGAGGGGCCTCCTTCTGCAGAGAAGCTGCTCACACTGAGTGGCAAGATGGGGCAGCCCGCCTGGGGTTAATGCTTCTATGGCAAGCCAGCCGTATCATAAGCCCCCCTCCGGAGTTGGTCAGTTCCTTGGGGTGTTTTTTGGGGGCAGGGAAAGCTCCTTACCCCACTTCCAGCGGGACCACAGAAGAGGACGTCCTCTGCTGCTGCTGGTGCGCGCCGGACCTAACCCGCCCCCTTCAGGAAGCAGGGAGGCCCCGGGCTCACGTGTCCCCGCGGCGGGCGAATCGAGGCGGGTAAACAGAGTCCGCGGTGTGCGCGATCCCCGGGCGGGGAGAAAAGCTCCGGTGTGCCGGGGGGGGCTATCCCCGCTATAATCGGCCGGTCTGCGCTGTATTAAACAGCTATTGCCGCTCTAAAAGCCGGCGGGCGCGGGGAGCCGTTCCTCACTGCGGCCCCATGCGCCGGCGCCGGAACCGGAAGTCTGTACGACATTTCTGATAGAAAAAGTTTTATTGCGCTCGTTGAATCTCAGTTTGGCGCAGATAGCGCACTTATATGATATTTTGTTGAAAACTATCAATTCCTAGTCCCTACCGCATTTTAAATCCGCTGGGACTGAAGGAAGAACACTGTGATTTTGTCTTACGGTTCTTCAACCAGACCGCATTTCACAGGTATTCAACAGAAACATTTCAGTTTCTAATCCTAGTTGGCTATAAAGGGAAAATTTGAGGATTTAAGAATAGCTTGTGATTTGCCTGTCTTTAATAAGAGACTGTCAAAAAACTTTCCATACCTTCTTAAATTTTAACTTTCTGAACATGGAGCAAAATGCAGGTGGTAAGCGAGCAAAGAGGGGTGTAGGACATGGAGGTAGAGGTACGAGAGAAAGGTGCTCCTTCCAGTGCTGGCACAAACACGCATGGGCCCGCGGATCGTCAGTTGCAGGGCATTCAGCCTGTCATCGCTGGGTCAGGGCCCTGTGAAATTTCGCTATACTACAGGTCCTATTCTAAAAATTGGGGTTTTTAACAGACATTTTTTCTTCACAATTGTCAAAAGTGGCTCAAGAGTGATGGTGCTGTAAAAAACAGGAATAGGTAGGACACTGTTAAGGACACATATTGCAAATGACTTGTGTTTTGCAAGATCTTTAAAATAGCTAGCAATTCCTGAAGTGAGACAACCCATTTAATACAAAAAAAAAAAAGAGAAACAAAGACGTGGTGGGATTCCCTCCTATTTTAACAATGTGTTTCTAGAATTAAACTACTAAAAACTTTCATGTACAAAAAAGCTGATACAAATATTCCTCTGAATTGTCAAGGGAGGTACAGGAAGACTTGAACAGATGTAGGGTTTCCCAGGGCAGGTATAGTCAATCTCCAGTTCAAAATAAAATGGTGGTTGAAAGACTCCTTTTCCGGCACTTTTAATCTGTGGGTCAGACAGGTTTTTAAATTGTCATCTGTGTACAGAACAGGTATAGTCATATGTCCATTTAACTAAAATGGTTTGGGTTTAAAGACTCCTTTTTCAGGTACTTTTTAATCTGTGGGGAAGACAGGTTTAATGGTCATGCTGTGGTACAGGACAGATATAGTCGATGTCCAGTTCAACTAAATGGTGGTTGAAAGACTCCTTTTTCCAGCACTTTTTAATCTGGGGGTCAGACAGGTTTAATGGTCATACTGCAGTACAGGACAGATATAGTTAATGTCCAGTTCAATTAAAATGGTGGTTCAAAGACTCCTTTTTCCGGCACTTTTTAATCTGTGGGTCATGCAGGTTTGGGGCTCATGCTGTGGCCCAGGACAGGTATAGTCAATGTCCAGTTCAACTAAAATGGTGGTTAAAAGACTCCTTTTTCCGGCACTTTTTTAATCTGGGGGTCATGCAGGTTTGGGGCTCATGCTGTGGCCCAGGACAGGTATAGTCAATGTACAGTTCAACTAAAATGGTGGTTAAAATACTCCTTTTTCCGGCACTTTTTTAAACTGAGAGTCAGATAGGTTTAAGGGTCATGCTGGGTTCCAGGACAGGGATAGTCAATGTCCAGTTCAAGTAAAATGATGGTTCTAATCATATTGCCTTCTGGCACTTTTTAATTTGTGGGTCATGCATGTGTAAAGGTCATGCTGTAGTACAAGACAGGGATAGTGAATGATCTGTGATTTTCTTTCTGTGGCTTTTATAACCTAAATGTGTTGCCTAAGATGTAGCACATATCCATTTGACTGTTCTGAATGTTAATTCCAGCTTCTCCAGCCCTGTTTGGGTGTAATAATGAAGGTGTTGTTCCTCTCCCATAGACTTTAATGGTCATCGGCGATAATCTATTATCGACTATCGGAAATCTTCTTGATAATTGACGATATCGACCATCGACCCGATGACGATAGTCAATATAATCACTCATCAATAGTCACCACTCTCCTCCATCCCCTCTCTACCCTGGTCAACAGTTACCTTCTTCCCTATCTGCACAGGTCCCACACCTCTTTCCTTCCATGCACAGGTCTCAGCTAACAATTTTCCCTCCCTGCACAAGTCTCAGCTCACCTTTTTCCTTTGTTGCACAAGTTTCAGCTCACTTCCTTCCCTCCCTGCACAGGTCACAACTCACTTCCATCCCCTCCCTGCTTAGGTCACCATTCACCTCCTTCCCTCCCTCCCTCTCTGTTCCAACTCACCTTCATCCACTTCCTGCTTAGGTCACCACTCACCTCCTTCCCTTCCTGCACAGGTCACAACCAACTAGGTCCTTTGTCACACACTATGACAAAGAACCTAGTTGGTTGGAAACGCGTAGCTTCATGCACGCACTCTGTTTTACCTTCTGTATTACCATTTTATTCAATAAAGCTGAGTTGTTTACATGCTGGAGACCTAGGGCCACATCTATGAAAACTTTCTAGGTCTAAAACTCACTTTGTTGTCCATAGCAACCAATCAGCATGCCCCTCTCATTTCTCAAGAGCACCTTATGAAATGAGAGGGGCACTCTGACTGGTTGTTATGGGCAACAAAGTGAGTTTTAGACTTAGACAGTTTTCATACATGTGGCCCCTAGTATTTTGAAAGTTCACAAGCTTTCTAAGGTTGAGGACGGAGAGCTTTCTTCGAGCGGCATACATCGACAGCAGAAAACAAAGCTGGGAGCACTTTGATTCAGAAGTGGTGAGCGATCCTTTGCTTTCTTTATATGTGTGTTTATATGATTATAGATTTAGATTACACAGGGTTTCATTGTAGTCTGTTTTCTTGGAAACATATTCTCCCATCGGAGCTGTAAACACAAAATAATAGGTGATTTAAAATAAAGCCTATTCACAAAGTATTTTAATTCTTAAATTTTTGATGCGTTGAAATAATAAAAAGTAGATGTTCTTTTAAAGCAATTCTATCAACTGCACTATTTTAAATGAGCTAATTGGCTACATGCAGTTGGGAATTCTTCAGACAGAATAATTATTGACTAGTATAATACTGTACATCATCTACAACATAACAACTTTACTATGAACATTTACCATAAATGAAAGAATTGTAGCAATTTTAGAACTTGTAGCACACAAGCATACATCACTTAGAGGTGAACTATGACCAGATTTTGTTGTTGCAGGTAATACATTAGTAAACAAGGCTTACATAGGAAGTGAGTACTGTGTCCATTAGTACCCATCCACATGCTGATTTCCATCTGTTCGTTAGACTTTAGTGAAGGACACTAAAAAGAAAAATTACATTCAGGATGAATCCATTAAAGATGTTATTAAGTAAGGAGTGCTGATAAGCATGCTGTGATGATGATGTGTGAAAAATGTTCCAATCACTTTCAAGCTAAAGTGCAGAAACGTACAACAGTATAGACATGTTACCCATTTAAAAATGACAAACGTGTACATCATGACATGAGTGTATGGAGAAGGCTCAGATGACACCTGCATTTAAAGGAGCTTTTCACATTGATTAAAAAAATTGATTTAATGCTCCAGGGTCCCCACAAAAACCCCAAATAAACATATACTCAGCTTTCCCGGTACTTGTTTCCAGCTCTACGGGTCTCCTGCCATAATTTCATAAACTCTTACCCTAGTAGAGGCACGTTACTACTACTGCAGTCACTGACTGGCTGCAGCGGTCACAGGTTTTTTACTTACATCACCATTTGGAGCTTTTCACTTCAACGGTGATGTACGGCAAAGGCATGTGAATGCTGCAGCCAATCAGAAGCTGCAGCAGTGATATCCCCCTTCAGAAGTAGAAGATTGTAAGCAGGAGAATGGAGATCCGCGGTACTGGAACCGAAGACCAGGGGAAGGTGAGCATAGTTTTTTTATGGGCCCCTTAGAGTATTATATACATTTTTTGTAACAAAGTGGACCACCCATTTCACCACCTTGTTGCTGTGGTCCATGCAACATAACACAATACCTTACTTACAGCTCAATGGCTGGATTATAAACAAGAGCATCAAAGGCTTTTATTGACTGCAAATTACAGTCTCTGCTGCCGCTCAATAGAAGGATTCCCCAATCTCCATAAAGCCCGCGAATCCTTCCCGCTGCAGCAAGCCACTCCAGGAAGGTCTCTGTCTCTGAACAGCCCCTGTATTCTAGGGGACACAGACTTTCTTCTAGTTTGAACCTCACTGAGGCTACATAACCTCCCAATTCTGGCTGCCACCACCTACGGTTTATTTACTGTACCCTACATTAGACTTCAGACTCATCGCAATATTGGAGCAAAACTGCACCATTTGTCAGCTCCATAAACACATACACAGCTGAACTTTAAAATATTCTCCTGCCTTTACACCCTTGCGCATATGGAACTTTTCGAGTATTCTTTCTCACCTGCAAGGGACTGCTACACACCAGTTGTCCTTAACCTGCTTACTGCAACTAGGAGGGGAAAAAAAAATCCCTATAAGAATTGAGTCTTACTCTTGCCCTTGCCAGCAAACTACCCTATGTCTGTATATTCCAAAACACACCAGCAACAAGCAACATGCTGGTTCCATACCAACAAGATTGATGCTATGAAGTGGCCCAATCTTCAGACCTCAGGATTGAAAATTTGTGGAGTGACATCAAAAATGCATTTTTTGATGCAAAACCTAAAAATGAACTGTGGAATGTAATACAGTCTGCTTGGGCTGGAATACCTGTTCTCAGGTGTCTGATGACTCCATGCCACAAAGTTGTAGGGAAGTTCTCAGAAAGGATACACAACTAAATATTAGTTCAGTGATCTCCAGGAAAACTAACTCTGGGAACAAATTTCAGTTTATTCTGTAAATATTCAAGTTGGATAATGAAAATGCACACTGCTATTTTTTTGAACACTCTACTATTACATTTTCAGTTAATAATGTGATCATGTTTTCTTCTGGATGTGAAGGTGCAGTTCTTTCAGTACCTTTGTGTATATGGAAATACATGGAGCTTTTTCTCATTTGATTGACACATACAGCTATTATTTTGCACAGTGGTAATAAAAATATAATATTGGCAATTATTTATTAGCAAAAAGCTATAATGATTATATCAAAACCTCTTTTACACTGCATCTTCCAGAAGTAAAAGGAATGATGAACATGCCAAGTGAGCAGAATGATTTTGCTATTTCTTTAGCCGTGCATTTTATACAGACCTCCAATCTGTTTTCTTATGCCTTTTATTGAAAACAGATTGAACCCTTTTTCCCTTTTTAAGATACTTGCAGGGATGGCTATGGAGACTGCATACAATAATCCAAAGATTTAAATAGTATAAATTGCATTAAATTACCCTTTCAACCTATAATTCAAATGTGCCCTTTTAAAGCAATTGGGAAGAAATACCCTACATCAATTTTCCAATATCTGGCCATTATTGGCTGAATACTAGGATTTCCTGTCATAGCACCTTTCCTTTCACATATTCACAATTCACTCAATACCTTTTTCATCTTGTTTTTTATTTTTAACTAAAACCTCTTGATCCATATCCATTTATTATACCAGTTCAGTTAAGGATAAATGAAATATTTAATGTTTTCTACCATAGTAGTACTTGCTACCATTTGCTGAATTATTTGAATATATTTTATTTTATTATGTTTCTATACTGTTCATTTTTCCTCCACAAATATCATTACTGTTTATAATACACTGTCAAGTCACATTAATATGACCACTAGCTGGTATCCATGTGCAGCATGGAAAGGAACTAGATTTCCTGGGAGTGACTCACTAAGGTCCTGGTAAGTCGCACAGGTATCTGGAGCCATGCTGACGCCACGGCTGATGCAGGGTGTGTGGGGGAGGATTCATAGATCAAACAAGATTATCAAGATGATTCCACAGATGCTCAATTTGGGTTAAAGTCTGTAGAATTAGGGAGACAGGATAACACTTAGAAGTCTTGGTCATACTCTTCCAACCAATGGTGGACTTTTCTAGCCATGTATCATGTTGCATTGTCTTGCTGGAAGATCTCATCTACTTTAGGGAAGACAATCAGCATGTATAGGTTTAAATGATCTGCAAGGATGAATTAACACCCAAACCGGTTGAGACTGCCTTCCATCCGTCTGCTTTGGAGCTTCTTGTTGTCTTAGACATATGTCCCCCTGGATCATTTTGACAGTGAGATACCCTACTGTAGCATCTTGTTCCATCGTTGCACATCTTCATAGCCGACATTCACCTCTCATATCAGTTGTATTTGGTATTTACAATGGTGCTACTTGTCCACTCATGATATACTTTCACCACAGGAGCACGAGAACAGTTCACAAACTGCACGGTTTCAGAAATACTGCCATTCTTTGCCCAAAAGCTACTTGACATCCATCTTTGCAACTGATAAATCACCTCTTTTACCCATAACAACAACAAGGGATATGTGTGCAGACAGCCTATCACACATCTTACATACTCACCAAGCCAGCTCATAAAACATGACTTCCTTCATGATCTATGAACTGCCAACATGAAAACTAGGAAGTGGTCATAATAATTTGACTCTTATGTGGATAAGGGCCTATTTACATGGTACAGGACAAATACCGGTTGGTTTATCCGACCGGTATTCATATTGTTTTAGTGCTGTCACCACGGCCGCGGCGGCTAGGGGGGCGGCTTTTCTCCGTGATGATCCCTCCCCCTTCACATTGATATGCACATATTCTGTCTGAAAACTGGGTGGAAGAATGAACATGCACAATGTTTTTCGGGCGGCTGGCGGTTTGAAAAACCGCTGGGTGGAAAACCCGTGCAGTGGGGACTGCTGCACGGGTTTTCCATAGAAGCCCCGTGTGTTCGTTTTCGCCCTGTTTTTCAGACGGTCTGCAAAACCACAAACCGCCTGAAAAACCGTCTGCAAACCCGTGCCATGGGCCATGCCCTAAGGGTCTCTAGAACATTGGAAATGTTACATGTCACTACATAATTGGTATGAAAGTGTCGCACGGCGAGTCATAGATTTGACACATTATAAGTGCCATGGTTGGTGTGGCAGAAATGTGTTTGAAGACTCAACAGAATTCCTGACAGACAGCTGGGGCCATGCTAAACAAACTGTTATTGCACAAAGGCAAAAAAGTAGTAATTCTTTCCCAACTAATACCACTAAAGTAATAAAACTATGTTATGATGATTATAAAGCTATATAAAATTAATTAAATATAAAAATTAATCTAATATAAAATAGTAAAACCAATGCAACATCTATAATAAATCCCGTTCTTAATTGGAGTTTTCGTAGTAGTATCAGTGATTACAAATACATCACAGCAGGCTAGAAATAAACTGAAAGCCATCAGAATAGTATATTAGTGAATATAAACTCATAATGATCTTGCTTGGAGAACCTCGGGTCTCATCGAGACCTTGGTTACCGGCTAATCCTGTATCAACAATGTAGACTGGGAGCAGGAAAAAAAATGTAAACAGTGATCAATTTCAGATTAAATTTTATATAGGAAAAAATGAAATATCTAAAAATGAAAATGAAAAAATGTTGATAAAAATTGTATACAGCATGCAATAACAGGTCGTCTGAGACAAATTTGGACTTAGCCTCATCACTTTGAAATGGGCATGGATTAGTACGACATCTTTGCGCCACATTCTGTGAAGTAACATTGGTGGGATAAAAGTGTTGTGGATGTTGGACATATGCCCGTTTTTAGTACAAAACCTTTTAAACATATTTTGGCCAAGGACATTTTTTGTCAGACATCACTCCAGAAGACTGGCACAGCCTGGGTCATATGTCTGCGCCCTGGTGTTTATACTCATGGACTGTGTCTTGGTGCACATTTCACTTGTCCACTTCTTCAGTGAATTAAAATGTAAAATATGTGCTGCTATTATGTTCTCTTTTAACAACACTTAGCACACTTCCTGTATCACATAAACTATAACATTCATGACACTGGGGTACCTGGCTGTACTACAAACACCCATAGAAGTGAATGGAAAGAGCTAGGCATGCCTACCTCTCTTTGCTGCAGCATGGGACCCACATTGTGGAAATAGGTGTGATCCCAGAGCTGGAACCTACAAACACTTATGGCATATCCTGAGATTTTAAGAATGCTACATTATAAGTCTGGCCATAGAATATATCAGACAACCTTTGAATATGATATCAGTGCTAATTAGAGATGGGCGAATTTCTCAAAAATTCGATTCGGTCACTTCGCCGAATTTTCCGACAAAATTCGTTTCGTTCCGAATTACTTCGGCACGAATCGCGTTAAAAAGCAGCTATTTCCAGGCTGCACAGAGCCTGCAGGGTGCTGTAGAACGTTGTGCCATGCTTAAATATGCAGAGGGAGCTTGGTTTGGTCTTCATACAATGTTGTGTTTAGTATGACACGCAGATGACTGCCGCCGCTCTTAGAATCGCTTCACTATAAAATTCCCTGGGCACTTAAGAGGGCAAAACTGACCAAAAACTCAAGCGGAAATGTAGCCTGATAAGTCATGCCAGCGAAAGCTGGAAAAAAACAAGCTGAGAGCTCAGGTGGCAACATTAGTGACAGAATGTGGAGGTGACGGCGGCAGCCACAGCAGCATGAGGTCAGGCAGTGCACAATGACATTCTGGAGGTGGCAAAACACGAGGAAGCCACAGAGTGGCACAATGACTGAGAGCGGAGGTCACGGTGGCAGCAGTATGAGGTCAGGCAGTGGCACAATGACATTCTGGAGGTGGCAAAACAGGAGGAAGCCACAGAATGGCACAATCACACAGTGTGGAGGTCACGACAGCAGCAGCATGAGATCAGGCAGTGGCACAATGACATTCTGGAGGCGGCAAAAAACAGTATTAGGCCACAGAGTGGCACAATGATACAGTGTGGGGGTCACGTCTGCAGCAGAATGAGATCAGGCCGTGGCACAATGACATTCTGGAGGCGGCAAAACAGTATTAGGCCACAGAGTGGCACAATGATAC
Source organism: Phyllomedusa bahiana (assembly GCA_025379985.1). Classification (NCBI taxonomy): domain Eukaryota; kingdom Metazoa; phylum Chordata; class Amphibia; order Anura; family Hylidae; genus Phyllomedusa; species Phyllomedusa bahiana. Next base: position 56,874 of record JAODAL010016432.1, read on the forward strand.
AGTGTGGAGGTCACGACAGCAGCAGCATGAGATCAGGCAGTGGCACAATGACATTCTGGAGGCGGCAAAACAGTATTAGGCCACAGAGTGGCACAATCACACAGTGTGGAGGTCACGGCGGCAGCAGTATGAGATCAGGCAGTGGCACAATGACATTCTGGAGGCGGCTAAACAGTATTAGGCCACAGAGTGGCACAATCATACAGTGTGGAGGTCACGTCTGCAGCAGTATGAGATCAGGCAGTGGCACAATGACATTCTGGAGGCGGCAAAACAGTATTAGGCCACAGAGTGGCACAATCACACAGTGTGGAGGTCACGGCGGCAGCAGTATGAGGTCAGGCAGTGGCACAATGACATTCTGGAGCGGCAAAACAGTATTAGGCCACAGAGTGGCACAATGATACAGTGTGGAGGTCACGACAGCAGCAGCATGAGATCAGGCAGTGGCACAATGACATTCTGAGGCGGCAAAACAGTATTAGGCCACAGAGTGGCACAATGACACAGTGTGGAGGTCACGGCGGCAGCAGTATGAGTTCAGGCAGTGGCACAATGACATTCTGGAGGTGGTTAAACAGTATTAGGCCACAGAGTGGCACAATCACACAGTGTGGAGGTCACGGCGGCAGCAGTATGAGATCAGGCAGTGGCACAATGACATTCTGGAGGGGGCAAAACAGTATTAGGCCACAGAGTGGCACAATCACACAGTGGGGAGGTCACGACAGCAGCAGCATGAGATCAGGCAGTGGCACAATGACATTCTGGGGTGGCAAAACAGGAGGAAGCCACAGAGTGGCACAATGACTGAGAGCGGAGGTCACGGCGGCAGCAGCATGAGGTCAGGCAGTGGCACAATGACACAGTGTGGAGGACATGGCAGCAGCCACAGCAGCAGCATGAGGTCAGACAGTGGCACAATGACACAGTGTGGATGTCACGGCAACAGCAACAGCAGCAGCAGCATGAGGTCATAGAGTGGCACAATGACAGAGTGTTGTGGAGGTGGCAATACAGTCCCTGGTAAAGATGGTGGTAGGCAGATGGAGAAACTGTCAGCAGATGTGTGGCATCAGGCGGGTGGCGGCATCAGAATAGTGGCTGAGGCAGGTAGTTTGAACCCAGACTGACGCCTAAGGCATTGGTGTGTGGAATCCTGGCCGATCCACGCCTGATTCATCTTGACAAAGGTCAGTCGTTCCACATTTCCCGTGGACAAGCGGGTTCTCCTTGGGGTAACGATGGCCCCCGCCGCACTGAACACCCGCTCTGATGCCACACTACTGGCCGGGCAGAACAGCTTCTCCACTGCAAACTCGGCAAGTTGCGGCCACACATCCAGTTTGGCTGCCCAGTAGTCCAGCGGATCTTCTAACTGAGGTGGCAGAGTGCTGTCCAAGTAGGCCACAATCTGTTGGTTCAGGGACTGCTCAGGTCCTGCTGCTGCTGCTGCTGGCGACTGCCCTCCTCACTAGGCGGGTGAAGGAAGCTGCTCATCAGTGACTGCAGACTTAGGTTACTACTGATGGAGCTGGTACTGCTCCTACCCTCCCACCTTCCCCCAGCAGCCGCGGCAGTAGTACGTGAGCGCTGAGGAACCCCCCGGTCAGACCTGTCAGAGAAGGGACGATGCCGCACATAGGCAGCAGCCAACTGATTACGGAGGATTTCCCTATAGTATTTGAGTTTGTCTTCCCTCTCAATATCCACGCTCCAGTCCCCTGCCCAGACAGATTTTTCAGCATCTGTTCCAGGACATGAAGCAGTGGAATGATGTTATTCATCCCGTAGTCCTGGCGACTGACAAATAACGTCGCCTCCTCGAATGGCCTCAACAAACGGCAGGTGTCACGCATGAGCTGCCACTGGCTGACATCAAAGTTACACAGGGGAGTACTTCGGTCTGCCTGGATCATCAAAAAATCGTTAATGGCCTTTCTCTGTTCATACAGTCGGTCCAACATGTGCAGGCTGGAATTCCAGCGGGTGGAAACATCGCATATCAGAGTGTGTTGGGGGAGGCCATTCTGCCGCTGCAACTCGAGGAGGATGTTCCTGGCTTTGTACGAATGGATAAAGTGCATGCACAGTTTCCTGGCCATTTTCAGAATGTTCTGAAGATCGGTGGAAGACTTCAGGAACCTTTTCACAACCAGAATGAACACGTGCGCCATGCAGGGCGCATGACCATCCCTCCTCGGTGCAGCGTGGACACCATGTTTCCTCCATTGTCCGTCACCATGGTTCCGATTTGCAGTTGGCGCGGAGAAAGCCACACATCGATTTCTTGCTGCATGACGCGGAGCAGTTCCTCCCCTGTGTGACTTCGTTCGCCGAGGCAAGCCAGGTGTAGAACTGCGTGACACCGCTGTGCCCTACACATGTGGTATGATGGAGCAGTACTTGTGGAGGCTGAGATGGTGGTGGTGGTGGAGGAGGAGGAGGCGGACATTGGCGCAGGTGCAGCAGTTTGACAACGTGGAGGAGAAAGCGGCGTCTCCTGTCCAAGTTGTTGGTGTACCTGGGCTGGAAGCACATTCACCCAGTGGGCCGTAAAGGACATGTACTGGCCCTGACCGTAGTTACAGCTCCAGACGTCCGCGCTGCCGTGCACCTTGGAACAAACCGATAAGCTCAAGGACTGACCCACCTTCTGTTCTACATATTTATGAAGTGCTGGTACTGCCTTTTTGGAAAATAAATTACGGCTTGGAACTCTCCATCTCGGCTCGGCACAAGCCATTAGTTCTCTGAACGGTGCAGAGTCCACCATTTGGAAAGGGAGGGACTGCAGTACCAACAACTTGGACAGGAGCACGGTCAGCTGCTGCACCTTAGGATGGTTGGACACATACTGTTGTCTCTTTGCAATCGCCTCGCTGAACGACTGCTGGCACCATGAGTAACGAGGAGCAGGAGCATCTGGACCGGGAGATGATGTCAAAGAGAAACAGCTCCCTTCTGCAGAGGTGGTGGAGCCTTGACTGGCTGCAATGGCATGCATGCCACTGGGCGCTGCTGCTGCTGCTGTTGCTGCGGCGGCAGGATGGACCACCACATCTGAGCCACGTTTCTCCCAGGCCACCGGATGGTGACGCTGCATGTGTTGACGCAGGGCCGTGGTGCCACTGTTAGCTCCCTGGCCACGCTTCACTTTCTGCCCACAGATTCTACATATACCCATGTTCGGCTCCTCCGGTGTCTTAGCAAAGAACTGCCACACCGCCGAGTATCGGATTTTACCGCCAACGCTCCGCACTGAGTGACTACTGCCGTCGCTGCCTCGCTGAGCCCCTGTGCTGCTACTTTCTTGGACCTGCGAAGCGGGTTTTTTACCCTGTGCCGCTTGTCTCCCGACCTCACACTGCTGCTATCCTGCTGACGCACGGCCACACGACCCACTTGCTGGCTGCGCTGCTGCCTGACGCGCAAGCTGACGCCCTCTTCTCCTGACGATGATGAAGCCCATGCCTCACCGGGCGCCCAAGAGCGGTCGGCGACATCATCATCTATTTGTGTTTCATCGTCACTGCTGTCCTCATCACGGTCTTGGTATGCCGAGGCTGACCTCTCACAACATACCTCCCATGCCACTCTCCACATCTATACTTTGCCGCCTGCTGCAAGAAGCAGGCAATATTGGCCCATTTCTTCGCTGCCAAGTAGTGCTGACTGCCCTCCTCAAATTGTTTCATCCTCGCTATATAGTGGCGCTGAGCCCAGACCACATAGTAGATCTCTGGCTGAGGGAACAGGATGGGACAGAGGCGGGCTGAGGACAGGTGAGGGCCGCTGACCCGCTCCCGGGCCATGCCAACTAATGGTTGTGTCTGAGGTTCCCACCGACTCTTGGCTGGGGTTGTCAGATGTCATCTGGGAGGAAGAGGATGACCTAGTCAACCAATCAAGAACCCTTGGTTTGCTGAACAACACACGGCCGCTAGATGACAGCGGCAGTTGTGGCCTCACTGAGTGACCCCTGCTGCGACGTCCCCTTGCTGTGCTGCGACCTGGGCCTGTTCCAGGAATGTTTGTGCCACTGCCACTCGCAGGTGCAGAGCCTGCCACCTCTCTGTCTGACATACTGTTTGTTCTAAAATGTACAAACACTGTTTGATGATGATATCTGTATATGATAAATATACACCCTGTTTTTGACTCCAAATGAACCCAGTAACAAGCTTGGGTAACCCTTGGATATAAATTGCGCTCCACAAATGGCCAGGAAAAATTTACTTGTTGTGTCGTTTGAAAAACACTGTGTGTTTTACTAAATGTAAAAGCACAAACAGGCTTAATTAACCTTCGGACATGAATTAGGCTACAGGAAAAATGTATATATTTTGGCGTTGAAAAAGACGGTTTATTTTTGTCAGCACACCAGCAAAACAACGCTTAATTAAACCCTGGATGTAAATTGCGCCAAAGAATTGAGCCCCACAAACTAGTAGCTACGTAGCGTGTTACAATTGCGTGTTTTCTACGCCACACAACAAGAGATACAGTTGTAATTAACCTTTGCTTGTGAATTAGGCTACAGGAAAAATTTATATATTTTGGCGTTGAAAAAGACGGTTTCTTGGGGTCAGCACACCAGCAAAACAACGCTTAATTAACCCCTGGATGTAAATTGCGCCAAAGAATTGAGCCGCACAAACTAGTAGCTTTGTAGCTTGTTACAATTGCGTGTTTTCTACGCCACACAACAAGAGATACAGTTGTAATTAACCTTTGCTTGTGAATTAGGCTACAGGAAAAATTTATATATTTTGGCGTTGAAAAAAGACGGTTTCTGGGGTCAGCACACAAGCAAAGGTTAATTAACCCTTGGATGTAAATTGCGCAATAGAATTGAGCAGCCAAAAATGAAGTGGTATTTGTATTGTAAAAAACGCTGTTTCTTTAAATGAATACAACAGGAACTGGCTTAGATCCCACTTGGATATTGAATGTATATGCAGCTGCAGTGGACACACACTGGATTTCAGATCCAATACCCCAAAAAATTAGAAATAGAACATTAAGAGAACAGTCTCTGAGACAAGCTGAGACACCCCACAAAAATCGCTGTATAAAAATCAATTCTTCAGTAAGAGCTATCAGCCGCGGCAGCACCTTCCCTGATGAGCACAGTGAGAGGAGAGTGAGTTACCGGCGTCTCGCCCGGACTTATCTAGTGCGGGGACGTCACAGAATCCCGCCGGTCTCTGATTGGCTTCACCTCTGCACATGTCATGCAGGCTATGCCCTTCTTCCTCCAGAGTGCTTTGCCCATGTAGCGCCATGTGCTCTCACCATTTTATCAATCAAAAGCACACTTCGTTCACCCGAAGTACCCCAAAGTTCGACTTTGTTCCGAACCGAAGTTTTCCTGAAATTCTAAACGAATTCCACTTCGTTTGATTCGATTTGCCCATCTCTAGTGCTAATGTGACAAAATATGATAAGGTTTTTCTGAACAATATATTACAAACACACGGACTCAGGAGTGTTATCCACAAAACATCCAAAGAAGTGACACTTTGCCTGAGAGTTGATTACTAGTGATAAAGGAATGCACGTAAAGTGATCTATGTAATTTATCTGTGGTACTTTACAATATAAAGTCAGTTATTTTTAATTGTCATATATAACCTTCTCAAAGATATAATTTAAAGGTTGCTGAATCAACAATATTTGTTCAGGCACAGGTGCACCTAGACTTTCTACTGCCAAGTTGAACATTGAAATGTCACCCAGACCCACACCAAAATGAAGGAGGGAGTTAGCATATGGAGAACAAAGAGAAACACTAACAATATCGCTTACATATCATTAAATATGTTTAATAGTGTATAAAACACATGCTACAGGAAATCTGCAGTGTATTGCTTACAGGCTCATAAATGACATACTAACCTAACCAAACTCTATATACCAAACTCCATAGACAACTGTATAAGTGTACCTTCAGCATTATAGGTGTATATAGTATATTATATTGTGAACTGGAAAAAGCATAGTAATTAATACAATAACAGAACCAAGCTCAGTATCTAAATACAGTACATCATTGGGCAACATGATGGCTCAATGGTTATCAAAGTTTCTTTGCATTCCTATAGTTCTTATTTCAATCCTACCAATGACAACAACTGTATTTAACTTGTATGTTCTCTCTGTGTTTGAATGGTTTGCTAAAAAATACCCCAAACTAATCGGTTAGTTTGGAGCATAGTTAGTTATGAACTGACCTAAGCTTACTCTAACTAACTAAGGTCAGTTCATAAATATAGTTACAGAAAATTAGTAAAGTGCCTTTACTTAGAAGTGTAAATAAAATGATAGATGCTTTTCTAAATTTTTACAATTTAAAAACTGAAAAGTGTGTTGTGCATATTTATTCTTCCCCCCCCCCAGAGTCAATGCTTTGTAGGACCACCTTTAGCTACGATGACGGTTGAAGGTCTGGTGAGGTATGTCTCTACCAGATCTGCACATCTAGTGGCTGGAAGTTTTGCCCATTCTTCTCTGCAATATAGCTCTAGCTCAGTCAAATTGGCAGACATTTGTGAACAACAATTTTCAAGTCCTGCCACAGGTTCTCAATGGGATTTAGCTCTGTAATTTGACTTGTCAAGTGTAAAATTAGAATATGTTTTGAAAAAAACAATTTCATTGTAGCATTTATTTTATTATTAGGGTCATTGTCCTGCTGGAAAGTAAACCTACACCCCAGTCTCAAGGATTGCTCTGTATTTAGCTCCATCCTTCTTACCATCAACTCTGTCTCAGTCCTTGCTGAAACAAAGTATCCCCACATAAGATTTGACAGTTAGAGCTGGTGCTGTGCATGCTGGGAGAAGGGGAGGAGAAAAAAGTTTCTAGAACAAGACTTTTGGAGAAGGCATTATGGGGAGTCCAGGGAGTGTGCTACACGGTGAAGGGTGCTGCAGAAGTTAAAGCAACTGACAGCAAAGACAAAGTCTTGTGTGTGTTGCAGTCATTGCACAACATACAGGGAAGAGAGCAGCCAGCGATCACAGCACAGGAGTGACAGGATATGATTGGTGAAACCTCAGGTCTCTGTGAGTTTATTATTCCCCCCCCCCCCTGTAAGCAGCTAAACTGTGTGAATGCCAGGAATAATTTCATTGCTGTTATCTCTGATGTTTACTGAAGTTACAGTCTTGAGGATGGACATGAATAAAGCCTGTTGAACTGCCCTACAGTGGAACCTGTTACCTTATGATGTGTGCTGTAAAGAGGATAATTACAAGGGGCCCAACTCACTGCAAACCCCCCCCCCCCACTTCCCTCACAATCCTAAAGAACTCTTTATACCCCATGCTACAACCTTATCACAGTGGCATGGGGATATCATATGGTCAACCATGGTGAGCACTGTTCTGAGTGGAACCTGTCTTGTTAAACCACTAAATAGTCTTGTCCACCTTGCTGCAGCTCAGTTTTAGGATGCTGACAATCTTCTTATATCCTAGGCCATCTTTATGTAGAGCAACAATTCTTTTTTTCAGATCCTCCAAGAGTTTTTTGCCATGAGGTGCCATGTTGAACTTTCAGTGACCAGCATGAAAGAGTGGAAGAGCCATAACATCAATTGTAACACACCTGCTCCCAAATCACATACTGGCATCTGAGACAATGTAACACTAATGGGTCACATGACACCATGGAGGGAAAATGGCAAATTGGGCACCCTGGGGCAGATTTATCAATAGTGTCTTACTCTTGGATAACATAAAGTTAGACTAGACAGTCTTACAATTTGCTTCATTTATTATAGTGTTGATAAATCTGGCGCAGGTTAGAACTGTCTAGTCTAAGTTTGTACCTCCTATAAGTTGGCTTACCTCTACGCTAGAAACTGTGACAAAACTTTGGCACATATTTGGCCCATGCGCGCCACGCCCTTTTTTACGAGGCAACGCCCCATATGTCAGACGAGGCGCAGAAGCGTCTAAAACTGTCTAAAACACATAGTAAATGTGGCATAAAGCTTGTATGACATTTTTGCCACAAATTGAGCCAGAATTCTGGCGCAAATGCCTTGATAAATCTGCCTGTGTATTGAGTTATTTTGAGAGCACACCAAATCTACACTGTTATACAAGCTGTACACTGACTGTACATTATATCAAAGCAGTGCTGTCACATAAAAAGATAATAAAATATTTACAAAACTCTGTGCATGCATCTGTGCATACACACCCTGTCGTAGGCAGAATGTAATAAGTAGTGAATGAAAATGATATGTACTGCAGTACAATAGTTATACCAAATACAGTATATAACAAGCTATTGTATCCTCTAATGGTCAAGTACCCTAGCGGGACTAAGCATTACAGTAAAAAAAAAAATAATAAAAATTAAAAGTTAAAAAAAATCTCTCTCACTCAGTTCCATAAGTGAAAGTACAAAAAGGTAATTGGCTGCAGAAAATGGCACTACAGTGCATATTAAAAACATAGAAAATGTTTTTTTACGATACTGTTTCATAACAAAAATTCTACATAATTGGTATTTTTGGAATCATATCAAGTTGCAGAATACAGATGACACATCATTTACATCAAGGAGGGAATGCCATTAAAAAACCTTTAACATTGAGCAAGTAAGTTTTTTTTCACATTTAGTCCCACTTAGAATTTTCTGTGGTTTCCCGGGATATTCTTTGGTATGCTGAATGCCACGATTAGAAAGTACATCTTGTCCTACAAAAAACAATGTGTGTCTATGCTGTGTTCAGTCTCATCTTAGCTTTTCTAGCAGTGAGTATGGCCATGTTTCTGTCTTTTTCTTTGAGTAACTTTTTCCCCTCTTTCTGTATGTTTCCTGTATGTTTTTTGATTTTAAGGGAGTGTAGGGACCTGCAATAAATGAGGAGCCGTGAAGGGGCTTGCAGGCTTACAATATAGTGGCCATTATGTTAACCAATACCTCATATTTGATGTTTTTCCAGTATGTGAAAATAGTTTTTTTGCCCAACAGTACTGGGGACTGGATGCAAGTAGAATACCAGCAGCCGCCCCCCTCATGCATGGAAGGTGTGTGAGCGGCTGTCTTACGGGTATTTTTGCATCTGTATAGTCTCCCAACGTATGGTACTGTGGCTTTTTTGCATGCTATGTGAATAGATGTCAATTTAAGGTGCAGCTTTCTGTCCACCTAGTGGAGAGATGTTTGGGTTACCACCCATCAGCTGCACCTGGGTATTTTTCTTTATTAGCATGGGGGCCTGTGTTGCCTCTATGCTGTGTTCAGTCTCATCTTAGCTTTTCTAGCAGTGAGTATGGCCATGTTTCTGTCTTTTTCTTTGAGTAATTTTTTCCCCTTTTTCTGTATGTTTTGTGATTTTAAGGGAGTGTAGGGACCTGCAATAAATGAGGAGCCATGAAGGGGCTTGCAGGCATACAATATAGTGGCCATTATGTTAACCAATACCTCATATTTGATATTTTTCCAGTATGTGAAAATAGTTTTTTTGCCCAACAGTACTGGGGACTGGATGCAAGTAGAATACCAGCAGCCGCCCCCCTCATGCATGGAAGTTGTGCGAGCGGCTGTCTTACGGGTATTTTTGCATCTGTATAGTCTCCCAACATATGGTACTGTGGCTTTTTTGCTTTTTTGTATCATATGTGAATAGATGTCAATTTAAGGTGCAGCTTTCTGTCCACCTAGTGGAGAGATGTTTGGGTTACCACCCATCAGCTGAACCCGGTTATTTTTCCATATTCGCATGGGGGCCTGTGTTGCTCTATGCTGTGTTCAGTCTCATCTTAGCTTTTCTAGCAGTGAGTATGGCCATGTTTCTGTCTTTTTATTTGAGTAATTTTTCCCACTTTGTCTGTATGTTCTGCAAAAAACAAGCCCTAATATAGCTATGTAGACAGAAAATAAAAAAGTTATGACTCTTGGAAGGCAGGGAGTAAGAATTGAAAACTAAAAGTCCGAAAATGGCTGCGACCTTAAGGGGTTAAAGTTCAATATAAAATGGTCATGTCAGACCTGGTTGCATTTAATAGGATTAAATAAATTATATAAAAAACATTATGGGAGACATGTAGTCACTGTAATTTTTCTCTCAAGGGCCCACACAGGTCATTTATTAACACCGATTATAAAAGAATCTACATTCTTTCATTGACATAGATGGATATTCTCTTGTTTATGGATGGTGAACGGCTCAAAAAATGCATCCTAAAATTCAATCTATATAGTACAGAGTATTGAAGGGACATTAGTAAACCAGGGCTGCTTTTGTTTTAGATAAGGCTATGAGATCTGTAAGGTAAAGAAAGGTAAGATCTGTAAAAGAGAGTTGTTCACTGACATTTCGAGGGTATACCCCTGATGTATCCATTTTATGAAAAGGTGATCTACAGTTTGCAATACTAAAACACATAATAAAGATTTTGTACACTTTTTGTGTTTTTAATTTATGATATATATAATAGGAAATTATACAGTTTTCTAATATACATGTATTAAAAATTCTGCTTATATATAAAGCGTTCTTACAGTAGTGCAATAGGCCCCTGTCTAGAAAAAAGTGGTATAGCCCACATTTCTGTCCACAGTAATTTCACACACTGTATGTGCTAAACATGGCGTCAGTCATGTGAGCCACCACACATGTCACGTGACTAACTATAGCAGCATTTTATCATGTCCGTGGAGAACCCGCCCTTGCATTTTTCTCTCCATCTCACCGCTGTGCTAAATTTCAGCCTACAAAAAAGAGCCCGCACTCAGTTCCATAGATGGAAAAATGAAAAAGTTATAGACTTCGGAAAATGGCACTGTGAAGCTAATTTTAAAAATCAAAAAGGCAGTAAAAAAGTAGTAAAATATAACTACGATTTACTTACCGAAATCTGTATTTCCATGAGTCCTCAGGCAGCACACAATGGGGGTTAATATCCTCCTCAACCCAGCTAGGACAGAAGAAAAAGAAACGAGTATCAGGTTCAAATAATTCGAGCCTTAATTAGATCCACCTCACCCATATAAGCTCTCCTCAGACAATGAACAGATATGTTTCTTTTTTAAAGCAGTACAGATATTTTATATGAGGGTGGGATACCTGTGCTGCCTGAGGACTCAGGGAAAATACAGATTTCGGTAGGTAAATTTCTTATTTTTTTTCCCCTTTGGCCACAGGCAGCACACAATGGATTTCCAAAGCGGTACAAAAAGCAGGGGGGGGACAGTATGCAAAAAAGAATCTTCAAAGAAACTCAGACTTATGCCAAAAGTTCATAGAGAACACTAAGCAGTTACTTGGAAAAATTTTATCTAGTAAAGGCTTAAATTTATTCGGCATTAAGGATCTATTGAACACAAGGTTTTGGTCATTTTTCTCAAAGCCAATGACCTTTTCTTTTTAAATTATTACACAGAAGTATTGTTATAGGACCAGTGTCAGAGGCAATGATGACTTTGTTTTCTGTAAAAGGCCCTTGTAAGTGAAGAAACAGACTTTCAGTTTCTCGTACTATTGATCTTAAGATAAGTTTACCGTTTCCTGAGGTTATCAAATGGATGAACAGTTCAATCCGAAAGAAGAATCTAGAAGAAAAAGCTGATAAGATTCCCTGGTTAATATTGTGTTCAGATGCCACATGAAGGACTCCAGCATATCCTGCATAGTAAACATACCAGACAGGACCGCCAACTCAAACGTCTCCCCCAACAGCTGTTCCCGACACAGAAGAGCTGTTCCCGACACCATGCCCGTTTGTTGGACTTAGGTTCCAGACCGGTGGGGCATGCACTCTTACCTTTGTCTTTAATGTAGCTGACATTTATGATTACGTGAACCGAAAACTAGACAGATATTCAGATACCATTCTTGTAAAGGTGAAGCCTGTAATTTCTTTCCCTGGGGTCTTCAAAGAACTGCTTGACAGCAAGGTAAATGGAAAATATATCCTCTCATATTGTAGTAATATCCTAGAAGTTCACTTCATGAGCATTTTTGTTGGCACCTTCACACCACCTTGTTACAGGAGGACAAATGGAGAATATAACCTCTCATATTGTAGAAATTTATCCTAGAATTCACTTCATGAAGATTTGTGTTGGCGCCCCTCACACCACCTTGTTACAGGAGGTGAGCAACTGAAAGGAGAGAGATGAGATTCCATTGAACTCGAGCAGATAATGTGGTAAACTCCAAAGGCTGAGGTTCCACCAATGTGCAGAAGGTTATTAAGCATTGCCTAAGATAGACCCTGCCAGACAGCTTTGCCTGACACATTGCAGCTATAAATTCTCCTAAATCTGGATGTAGACGGATATAGATTAGAAGATTATTTTCTGCAATAACACTGACATGAGAGGACACTAGTCTCTTTTTAGTCAAAATTGGAATGACTACCCTGACCCCGAGTTTATTTTTATATACTCTTGAGATCTTAAGAAATAGAGGGACCAAATAAGAACCTTGATTTAAACCCTCTTCCAGCTAATGAAGAACTATCTAACAAAGACTATCTACCAGCCAGGACCAAACTTCAATACTCCAACATCTATTCTAGAGGTCTAGAGAGAAGATCCCCCAAAGACAAGTCAACACCTTAAACCTGACTTCAAACGAAGAGGATTCCTTGATTCAGACTACATTCTGTCAGATTCAGGAAATTTTTACCAGTACAAGAACCCCTTATGTACTTGCTGAGCTTTCTGAAAAATGTAACCTGTACCCCAAACCTTGGGCAGCAGCCTTACACCATAAGCTGAGGTCTCGTACCCTTTTGTTCAAGTTGAATAAGGTGGCCCGATGGTCTGTTGAAAAACAATTACCCTATAGTTTGTAATAATGTGAAATAAGAACTAAGCAAACAGCTTGTTGACCATTGAAGAGAGGGACGAGTCTTAGGAGGAGACCACCTCATCTAAAGTCAATGTGGAGTTAACAAGGGTTTCTCAATCCTGACAGGACAAATCTATGGACGAAGCAGGTTGTTTAAACATTGGAGAGATCTTCTCAATTCAGGCGGGACCAACCTGGCCACCAGCTGAGATCTTCCTTTGTGAGGGAAAATAATTGCATCCATCTAAAACAGAATAACCTTGTTTAGTACCCGGAGAATGTCCTGCTGAAAGGACCTGAGTAGAAAACAAGTTAGAGCCCCTACCAGAATGGAAGCAGACAGTCCCAAGACACTATGGTTACAATAGAAGATTATACCTAGATCTCAAACTGTTTTTTCTTTTGTTTCGCTCTCTCCTTCCTTTGCTCTTGACATTCAGCAAAAACCTCTGTGGAAAGGGATGGATTTGAAAGACTGTGGTGCTGAAGAAGCTGAGAAGGGCTTGATATGATAACACAGCTTTTGAATAAGTAAATTGTCTCCAATCTGATTTCTGCTAGAACCAGGAAGGAAAGTCATTTAGAATGGTAGAAATGTGTTATTTCTATCTCCACTTGAGAACTTCTCTGTAATTTGGTGAACATATATTAGATTTAGTGGCAGACCAGACCTTCTGTACATGATGAATTATGATACTAACTTCCCTTCAACAGCAATTGAATATGAGAGGCTGAACCAGTCCTCAAGAGACACCTGGTTGGATGTCTGAGCCTTATAGACTGAAGGGACATCTGAGGAACATTATAGAAAAAATTAGTAGGAATATGCGATAGCCAGATATTGCGTTGAGGGATCCATCCAGGGATCAATTGTGTGGAGTTTTGAGACTAGAAAAAAACCTGCTGATTTTCCTCTAGATTTCCCTGGACAAGATAAACACTCATTCAATGAGTGATGCTGTGGCCATGTTTCTCAATAGTAAAATTGAACCTAGGAGGTTTTTTATTTTTACACACATACTTTCACTGACATGAGCCTCCCAGTTACACTGACAATATCAGGGAACTATAGGACAGTGGAAAACATTGCCATTTCCTACAAAAAGGCAAGAGTACTTGGGCCAGAATGGGCAGATAAACCTATGGGCCACTTAGCAGAGGCAATGGCTATAGTTATGACACAATCCCTTAAATAAATTTAAAAGGGTTCTGCACTGCTAGGAGCTCTGGTATTAGGCTGTGGGAAAGTCTGTTAGTAAGAATAAAGCGTTCCTGCAGTGCTCCTTAGGAGAATGTAAGCATCATATTTTATAATCATTAAATGGATGTCAGTATAATGCACCCAGAATAGGTCCCCCAGAAGAAGACCCTCTATGAACCTGCTCTTCTCTTATCTAAAAGTTGAGATAACGGAGCAGAGCACCTATTACAATGGATTTGGGGCTTTATACAGTGTATATAACAAGAGGTTTTTCTAAATGGAGGCCCCCTCCATTAAGAGCACCTATGGGGTTTAAACAAAGCAGCTAACACCATTCTTTATATGAGTTTGAGTAAATCCTCCATGACTGTATTCAGGAACCTCTGACCAATTTCTTACAGTTGCAACACAACCAAATAATTGTTCATCATGAGGCAGAATTTAAAATACTCAGTTACCAGGCAGGAGCCAGGAAATTAGCACAGAACCTGCACCATAACTTCTATCTTCTATTCTCATGTTTTGCTGCTGCTCATCCCGCTATAAATTCAGAAAATAAAATAAGTCTGCAGGAACCAATCTTCTTAACCAGAAGAGCAAAACCAGCACAGACCAGTAAAAATTACCATAAGCATCTGATGTTATGAGAGAACTAATTTCCTACCTTTATACCATGGAGAGTGTGCGGCAGGGCAGTGCACAAAAAAACAGAATAAAACAGCAGTCAGTCCCCTGATCCAGGGGAACATTAACAGCAAATGCTACCAGAGACAGCTGAAAGTATGACAGAACTCATCTCTTACCTTTGCACAATGAAGAGTGCGCAGCCTGGCAGTGCACATACAAAACGCCATTATAAGCCATCAGAGGAAGCCACCCTCTGATACTGTGCCTCTCTCCTGGTGTGGAGTATCCAATGTCTGGCTATCAGCACAGTAGGAAGCTCTGCTGAGTTTAAACTGGAATGCAGGCTGAGAAATCCACAGGCCATGGCTACCCCAGAAACTCTGGGATCCCAGGCCAATTAGGCAGATCAGTAGTGGGGGAATGGAGCCACTGGAGCCACTGTAGTAAAATAATAAAACCTAGAAATAGTGAATAGTAAAATAATAATAAAAATAATAAGCCCTGCTGGGACAGAAGAAAAAAACATGTTTGTTCATTTTCTGAGGAGAGCTTATATGGGTGAGGTGGATCAAATTAACTTTGAGACTCTCGGTTCACATATTTTGATCAAAAGATGTTTAAGCTGCCCACGTCTTTCAACGTGATCTCAAAATCGGGCAGTCCTAGCATCTTTACCTCCAATCGAGCCAATCGGCCTCTCAGGGTCAGACCTCCATATTCGAGAGAAAAAATTAAAAAAAAACCCCCAACCTGCAAGCGCCCTTCTTAGACAGCCTTGAGAGTGGGGGGGGAAGAAACCCAAAATGGAGGCACTCCTTTCCCTTCCCTAAGGGTTAAAAATCAATGTACACCAAGTATACAAAATTTTTTTCGCAACAAAAATTTTCTAAAAAAAAGTAGCAAACCGGGTGCCATGGCAGGGTGGGCCCCAATGAATTTAAACATGTACCACACAACCGCCGCCAGGGGCACATCTGCAAAAAGGCAATACACTACGTAAATCCTAAAGAAGCATTTATGCTATCTACATACATGAAAAAACTTTGAGACTCTCATTCACTATTTTGTCAAAAGTGTTTAAGCTGCCCACACTTTCAACGTGTCTCAAAATCGGGCACCTATCTCTCTTTACCTCTAAATGGGCCAATCGGCCCCCACGGGGTCACCGACCTCCTTTTTCAGAGAGAAAAAAAAAAAAAAAACCCCCAACCTGCAAGCTGCCCTTCTTTGACACGGAGAGGGGCGGGGGACAGAAACCCAAAAGGAAGCACCCCTTCCTTCCATAAGGGTTAAATCAATGTAACCAAGTATAACATATGTTTCTGCACACAAAAACATTTCTGAAAAAACGTATGCAAACCTGGGTGCCACTGGCAGGGCTGCGGCACACATGTAATTATACATGTACACACACAGACCGCCGCCAGTGGCAACCACTACTGAAAAAAGGGGCAATACACTACGTGGAAATCCCTAAAGAAGCATTTTATGCTATCTATCATACAAAAAAAAAACTTTGAACTCTGGGTTCACATATTTTGATCAAAAGATGTTTAAGCCACCCACGACTTTCAACGTGAACCGAGAGTCTCAAAGTTTTTTCATGTATGATAGATAGCATAAATGCTTCTTTAGGGATTTCCACGTAGTGGATCAAATTAAGGCTCGAATTATTTGAACCTGATACTTGTTTCTTTTTCTTCTGTCCTAGCTGGGTTGTGGAGGATATTAACCCCCATTGTGTGCTGCCTGAGGACGAAGGGGAAAACAAAATTTGGTATTGGATTCAGCTTCGTACCAACCTGCAGAAGAAAAATATATATATTTTTTTATACCACACAGTAAAGACCATAGAAAACCAGTCATACCTTCTGATGAAGTAGAACCTGTAAGCCCTAGGGAAACACATTGTCTATGGTTTTCTAACTTTTAAATGTTGTACTAAAACTGACACCTAAAGTGGATATCCCAGAGTCAGGTCTATTATTGAATATATCGCGCTTTTTGGTCTGTTTAAGCTATCTCGTTTTGATTCCTTACCGTGTTTCCTCCTGTTGCGGGGAGGAAACCGAGCTACCGAAAAGGACCTGGGCTGCTAGAGACCAACCTCATAGAGTGTTATATATATGTTTAAATGTTTTGTACCATTGTGTGCAACTGAACCTGGTGAGCGTTTCCTTGTCTACCTGGTCGATTTCTGTTTTAAATAACCCTACACAAGTTGCGTTTTTTTTTTTTGTCCTTATCTCTTTCCAGCAATTACTTGACAGTCATACCATCTGTATCAGTTCTCCACAAGCTGTAATACATTGAAAAATGGTATAACTGTTCTATATACAACCCCAAATCATTATTTATTGTAGCCAGAATACTCCTTTAAACTTATATTTAATTCACAATCACATTGGTGCCAATGTTTCATTCCGAAACTTTGATGGAGAGTCCATAAAAAATTATCGAAATAAAATTGCACAGCATGCAGAACAATTTTTTCTCTTGGAATAGTGCCACCATGACAGAAACCTGATGTCATAAATGCGGTCTGTTGGGCATAGTTCATGTGTGTCATTTAACAAACCCGACGATGCCTTACGATGGAGGTTTTGAATGGAATCTCCAACAAAGATGTGAACATGGTCTTAGGAGAAGAATCTTTTGAATGGAAATGGAAACAGTCCTGCTACCACAAGTAGCTTTCATCTTTCCTATATCTACATATTTTCCTTTGCACTCTGAAGGTTAAGTTTAAATATGCATGTAAGGCAACGAAAGCCGGAAATAGTTGAATGAAATCAGAAAATTTTCTCGCCATGAAGCATTAGAGTATGAATCATTTTAATGTGCTTTCTATATATTGCTTACTTGGAATAAGCAGGTACAAAACAACAGATGTGAAAATGACCAAATTTAAAGTGAAGGGTTTAGCAAATAAAAACAAAACAATGTTCCAATAAATAGGTTTCATTCACACTTCATATGCTATACAGTATGTTAACAAAGCGTAACACTAAACCAGAAAAATCCCCAATACAGAGCAGGACGGCTATTAACATATCCAGAATTTCAACACAAAAGTCCTATTGAATTTGCAGTTCTGTGCCTGACCTACTGGATAACACTTCATTTTCATGATAAAAAATGTACCTGAATAGATCCCATTTGATGCAGAACTGAAGTGCAGATATATATTAATTAGCTTCAGTACGTGGTATTGTAATAGTTCGGCAGCACGTCTCTCCTAGATACATATCGGTTTCTGCATATTGACCGTAGCAGTGTTACAAGGTGGAAAAGTGAATATCAAGTCAAATAAACAGATTCACTGTCAGAGCTCATTTGTTATCTCCAACTAGTAAATTAGAAATTAATCTTCCAAAGTCAGTGAAACACTTGGGAGAAAATGAAAGTCAATTTCACATTGTGCATGTACGTTAAGTAGACCTATGGGTCATTTTCACACTTCAAGGGAAACCCTGATTTTTTGCCGGGAAGGGAAAATCCTCTATAGTAGGAGAAGACTAGATAAAACTCAAAATTTTTACTTACATCCATACCTATTACACAGACTGTATAGTGGTAGCTTTATAGAGGCTAGCAACCATTGTTTATTTTGTGGCATAGCCTTCAATCATTTCTCGAAACCAAGTAGATGCTCTTCAGGATCATATTCCAGAACATTTTTCTACCTGAATCCCAATAATTTTGGGGGCTTTGCTGACAACCTAATATTTATGAGGGGCTGTTCAGTTTCCAAGTATGTCCCAATGGAGCAATCAAAAATCTTCCGAATGTTTTTTAAAAGATGGCTAGGATGTCTAGCAACTGCTCATTTGCCTTTTGCTAAATATTTTTTCAAAGGCTTGTTGCAAGCCAGCCCCAGAGAAACGGAGAGATGGTCATGCTTTTGTGGTTTTCCTGTTCATTCCTGTGGGAATTCCGAATATAGCCGGGTTTTGCTTTTTCCAGCAGCTACTGGCCTCAGAGAGGTTTTCGAGGAAAAAAAATTCCTTTAAATTTTTAAAGGGAAAATCAGAAAAGGAGGCCCCAAAAAAAAGGGGAAAAAAAACCGGGTTTTTTAAAAAGGTTTTAGGGGGCAGATTTTTTGATGAAAACTGGAAAAAAGCAGTTTTAAGAACCCAATTTGCTTAGCCCCTGGGTTTACAGCTTTCCGCAAAGGGGTGTATGGGGCCCCATGAATTGGGTTTAAATGTTTTAAATTTAAAATTTTTTTAAAATAAATTTTAAAAATTAACCCGTACATTTAAAAAAAAGGGGCAAAACCCCAGTTTAAAATGGGGAAAAACGAAATAAAGAAGGGCCCATTATTGGGGGGGGGCTCAGGGAAAGGGAAAAAACCAAAAGCCCAGTAATGAAAAAAAGGGGAATTTTTTTGAAAAGAAAAATATTTTTTTAAAAAAAACCCCCCGAAAATGAACCCCTCCCAAAATTTTTCCCCCCCTTTTTTCTTTAAAAAGAATTTTTTTTAAAGGGGCCGGGATTTCTCATTTTTAAAAAAGGAAATTAACTACAAGCAGACTGCTGCAAAAGGGGGGAAAAAAGGGAATTTTTTTTAAAAACAACAAAAAATAAATTTTAAAAAAAAAGTGCTGAAAAACCTTTAAACTGGAAAAAAACCCCCCCAAAAAAAACCCCCCCATAACTAAACCTGGCACCTGGCTTGCAAAAACCCTGGTCCCCCTTTTTCCCCCCCCTTCCCTTTACCCCGTTTTGCAAAACCAGGGTGGTTTGGCGTTTCTTTTTTTGTCTCCCCTCCCTTAAAAAGTCCGGAAAAACCCCCCCAGGCAAAAAAAACAAATTTTAAAAAAAAAAGGGCTCACATAATAGAAAAAAATAAAAACCCACCCCGAAACAATTGCCGTCCGCCTAACCTTTTTAAAAAATTCTCTAACGCCCTTTCTTTTGACCAAAAAACAAAAAAGCCATGCTCCAAATTGGTCTTTTTAAAAAAGTAAAGTGCGCTTTCGTAGGGAAAGGAAGGCAGCAGCATGTCCGAACCCCCGAACCCCCTCAAATTTTTGGGGTGGGCCCCCCAAAGATTTTCTAAGGGGTTCACAAAAAAGCCGCAAACCGTTTAAAACCCGGGAAAAAGGTGATACCCATTCCCTGTGGGTGTGCCCAAGAGAAAATTTTTTAGCGGGGCAGGGGTTTAAAGGAACCCGGGAAGGGACAAAAAAAAGGGTTTTCTACATTTTTGCAGGGGGTGGAAGGAGGTTGGGTTTAAAAAACCCCCCCGGGGGCCCTCCCTTGGAACCTGAAATCCAAAATTACGGCCTGGGCAACAGATCCCCCCCCGAAACGGGCCCATCAAATGCACCCCAAACAAACTCCAGTGATAGTAAAAAAAGGCCAAAAAAAGCTGGACTTAAGAGCCCAGTGAAATTTTTCCAAGGGCCCCCCCTTTAACAAAATAATCAAGGGGGCATACAAAAGGGGGGGGCAAGGGGAGTGATTGACCATGGGGCAACCGGCTCTGTGGTGCCCGGGTTAGGGTGCCGGAAAAATGCAAACAAAAAACCCGGTCAATTTCCTTTGGGGGGGGGGGCCCCCCAAAAACACTGTTTTCACTGTGACCATTTAAGAAAAGGAAATTTTAGGGTTTTTCCCCCCCCCAAAAAAGTTAAAAAATTTTCAAAATGTAATTTTTAAAATTTTTTTGAAAATTCCGTTAGTTTTCCCCCTTTTTTTCCTTTTAAAAAACCAAAAATTTTTTTTTTAAAGTCATGATTTAAAATTTCTTGCACATGTATAAAGGGGCCCAATTTTCCCTTTTTTTGGCATTTGTCAACCCCTTTTTTTTAATTTTAAATTCCCCCAAAAAATACCCCTTTTGCCCCGGGATTTTAAGCCCTATTTGGGGTGACTCCTAACGAAGTAAAAAGGGGGGGGGGGGGGTTGGGGCAAAAAAGTGAAAAGGAAAAATTTTAAAATTTCCCCCAAATTTTTAGCGCCCAAACCCCTTTTTCCCCCCTTTAAATAAAATACCATTTTCCATTGAATTTCCCTAAAAGGGGGCAACGTTAAATCCCAAAATTCCACCCAAAAAGGTTTTTTTTTTTTCCTTTTTGATCTAGGGGCAAACCCAAAAAAAATAAAAGTTTAGAAATCACAAAATTGTAATTAAGGCCCAAAAAAAAATTTCCCCCGGGGCCCCAAAAAAAGGCTTTATAACCTATTTTAAATTTTGTTCCGTGGAAAACCGGACCGGGGAAATTTTTTGCTTAAAGGGGAAAACCCCTCCCCCCTTCACATAGACTTGTTCATCGTCTGTCTGAAAACCGGTCAGAAGAATGAACATGTTCTACGTTTTTCGAACCTGAAAAACCGCAGGCCGGAAAATCCGTGCAGTGGCGACCATGCATAGATTTTCCATTAAGGTTCGTATAAAAATTTGTCAGCTGTTTTTCAGACGGTTTTCAAAACTGAAAAACCGTCTGAAAAACAGTGCCATGGGGACAAGGCCAAATGGTATATGCATATACATTGTTATATAACACAACTCTGTGTAATACCAGTGAGCCTTGAATAAGGTCAACATGAAGGTGATTTATTGGATCTAGATCAGAACAAGTATGTTAGAAAACAGCAACAACTTTTACAAAAGTCCTTTGTAATTCTTCTTCTTTTGACACACTCTTTGGCAGCTAGCTTGTGGGAAAAGAGTCTCACTCTTTGACTACACTCTGGGCGATATGCATGTACAGCACTGTGCCAGTATTCTGGTGTCCTTTCAGCCCATAAACTGGTGCATCCCTGTTCTCTAGATGTATGAGCACTCCAAAAGTAGGTGCATTTTGCGGCGCCCACAGCACTTTGTAATACGCCTATGATGTGAGGCAGTTCTGGAGGTGTGTCGCACCACAATTGTATGATTCTGCACATGTTAAACTGGAAGACAGCAAAACTAGGTGCATTACTGCTGGAACAGGCAGACCAAGTTCAAAGGGGTCTACCTGAGCCTGAGTTGCCACAGTGGAACTAAAAGGTACCAAATCTATGACCCACAGTAGAACAGGTCCATACATTCTGGTGCAATTTAAACTGCTTTTAAGCTATTTAGAACTGACCTCTTTGCACCTAGATCATACATGTCGCCCTCTGTGTCCAAGTGTCCTTGGACATTACTTCCAGTGTGACAGGTTCCCTTTAAAGATGGTGCCCAAAATCAGCATAAACATGGCATGCATAGTCCTACATAGTGCCCTAGAAAATTTCAATAGTAAAAAAATTATATTGAAGACACTGCATATTTAACAAAACCAATCATGGGTTTAGATGACACCATACTTAGCGGCAAGCCAATGTAACAAAGAAACAGGGATACTGCACACCAGTGACATACACCCCTGATATGGCTATTAATTACTTCAGAAAATATATAGTTTTATGAAGATGTTTAAAAGTTTGCAGTTTTTAAATAATGCAGACAAGCTGCTCCACTGTACGCAGTATATTTCCATTAAGCTGAGCGCTGCAATTCCTCTATTAAATTTCCCCCAAAATGAAGTCTTATGGCTGACCACGGCTGTGTGTTCCTATTAAATATAAACAATTGTTACTCATTGTTTAATTATAAAAATACTTAGGGCAACATGTATGAACGGGCTTTTCGCCTGTTTTTTGGCGTAACTTGCGCCTCCCCAGCCCGAATCCGCTGTCGGACGCAGGGATTCAGTGTTAGGCGCAGCGTTCGCACTTTCAGCTGCGCCCCGCATGAAGGGGCGGGCAATGGGCGCGGTGTGGGCGCGGTGTGGGCGTTCAGGGGCAGGACGCGGCGCGCTCGAAAACTCCGAGGCATGTATGATCGCGAGTCGGCAAAGTGCGGCGCATTGCAGCACTCGGCAGCTCCGACAGGCAGACCTGGTTGATTCTGGTCTATATGAGCCAGAGTAGGCGAAGTGAAGTGAGAACGGAACATGAGAGGAAACATAGAAGATCGCAAAAGGAATCTCGGCGCTCAGCTTCGTGCGGCATGGAGGATGATTCCAAAAAATCGCCTTTATAAAGGCGTAAAACTTTTATCAAAAAAGAGCTAAAAACCTTAAAATAAAAAATACATAAATAAAATCACTTTCCAAAAATCTAGAACGTCGCAACATCAAAAATAAGATTTTGGGAAAATTTGCCGGGAAATACAGAAATTTCAAATTCTGAAAGCGCTTTCTCATTGGTCGGCATAAACCGGCCCAATCAGAATAGGAGCAAACAGTGAACCATTAAAACCTAGGGAGAAATATAGACCAATTCAAATTCAAAGGCGGGACAGTTCAAAATACAGTAAAAATGCAAAAGAGCTGATTGGTTGAACTAGCGGGCTTGGCACCCAGCCAATCAGAAGCGGAGTTACTTGTTCCCATTGTAGTCTATGGAGAGAACGGCGAAATGCAATCTTGGCTCTCAGCGCTGGTGCGGCATGGAGTATGATAAAAAAATCATTTTTATTAAGTGTAAATTTTCTCTGAAAAAGAGCTGAACCTTCTTTTAAACATAAATCAATCAAATCCCTAACAACTCGTTTTTTTTGCCGAGACCGGCAATACATAAGGAATTGGGGTATAGAGAATTGCCCGGGAAATACCCGTAATTCAAATTCTGTAAGCTCTCCTGATTGGTTGGCATAACCAGCCAATCAGAATAGGAGCGACAGTGGCCCATTCTAACCTATGAGGAGTATTGACCAATCAGATAGGAGCGACAGGGACCAACCCATAATATTACCTCAATAGGGAAGGGAAATATTGACCAATCATATTCAAAGGCTGGACAGTTTAAAATACAGTAAAAAGGCAAAAAAGAGCTGATTGGTTGAGCTAGCAGGGCTTGGCTATCCTGACCAATCAAAGCGAGCTACTTTTCTCTAGAGTTCTATGGGAAAAGAAATGTAAGCGAGCTCTGTTTGTGATTGGCTAATTTAAAAGGCGCGGTTATTTGGACCAATGGTGAAAATGATGACGCTCTTAATGGGTTTTCTAATGCAATCTGTAAAAAACTGTACATGGCCGAAATCAAATGATAAGACTCCAGAAGTTGTAACGATGTGTATAAAAAATGATCAATAATATTGGGGGGAAAGAAAAAAAATATTAATTCAATAAATCATGTTTATTTCTTTATTTTGTTACACCCATCCTATTGATCCTTAGTAAATGTTTA
>JAODAL010016433.1:0-80690 GCA_025379985.1 Phyllomedusa bahiana
TTTTGGGCCTTTTTTTTGACCAGGAAAAGGCCCGTGGAGGGCCCCGGCCCTTGGCGGGAACGTGGTTTGTTGGGCCTAATATTCATTTTGATTATTAATAATTTTTTATAGTGCCGTTCTATTCCCACAGGGGGTTGTACGAGGTGTCATATTACTTTCTGTTTGGGGGGTTCCATGGTTAAATTCCAGATTAACTAATCAGTGTGTTTTTTTGAACGTGGGAGTAAACAAGAGTACCTGAGAACTTAATGTGGATGTTGTCCATGGAGGGATTTGAACCCAGGACTCAACCTGTGCGACCGGCTGAGGCCTCGCGGCATTTTAATGCAGAAGTAGCCCTGAGAGAGTCCCATTTATTATGGTGAAATTTAAGGAGATTGGGAAACCTACAATTAAAGGTGTGTTCACACTCTCGGTGGTACACGTCAGGAGAATAGACATACAGTGACCGTCATCTACAGGCTTAGTCTAGATAGAATAGAATACTTGACTATTCTATGCAGCAAAAAGTTTAAAGGAAAAAGTTAACCAATACTTACTGCCCTAACAGAGACCAAAAAAATGCTTGTTTGGTTTCCATTGGATGATTGGGGGCCTTCTGTA
This sequence comes from Phyllomedusa bahiana, assembly GCA_025379985.1. Lineage (NCBI taxonomy): Eukaryota > Metazoa > Chordata > Amphibia > Anura > Hylidae > Phyllomedusa > Phyllomedusa bahiana. Next base: position 604 of record JAODAL010016433.1, read on the forward strand.
TATGACCTGTAGCTCAGCTCCCTGGTCAGGCGTTCAGGGTCCCGGGTCAGGCGTTCAGCAGTCCCGGGTCAGGCGTTGAGCAGTCCCGGGTCAGGCGTTGAGCAGTCCCGGGTCAGGCGTTGAGCAGTCCCGGGTCAGGCGTTGAGCCGTCCCGGGTCAGGCGTTTGAGCGGGTCCCGGGCAGGCGTTAGCGGTCCGGGCAGGCGTTGAGCGGTCCCGGGTCAGGCGTTGAGCGGTCCCGGGTCAGGCGTTGAGCGGTCCCGGGTCAGGCGTTGAGCGGTCCCGGGTCAGGCGTTCAGCAGTCCCGGGTCAGGGCGTCAGGTCCAGGGGCAGGCGTTCAGGTTCCTGGTCAGGCGTTCAGCAGTCCCGGGTCAGGCGTTCAGCGTCCCGGGTCAGGCGTTCAGCAGTCCCGGGTCAGGCGTTGAGCAGTCCCGGGTCAGGCGTTGAGCAGTCCCGGGTCAGGCGTTGAGCAGTCCCGGGTCAGGCGTTGAGCAGTCCCGGGTCAGGCGTTGAGCAGTCCCGGGTCAGGCGTTGTGCAGACCCGGGTCAGGCGTTGAGCGGTCCCGGGTCAGGCGTTGAGCGTTCCGGTCAGCGTTGACAGTCCCGGGTCAGGCGTTGAGCAGTCCCGGGGTCAGGCGTTGAGCAGTCCCGGGTCAGGCGTTGAGCAGTCCCGGGTCAGGCGTTGAGCAGTCCCGGGTCAAGCATGCTCAGTCCCAGCACTAGGTGAGCTCTGCGTCTCTGATCAACCTGTTCCTAACCCTCGTTGGATATATTATTACCAGTTTGTAGGGTTTTTATTTTACATTTTCAAAGCATTTCTGATATTATATATAATAAAAAAAGAAAACCTTGAATTCAGAGAAGCTTTTGGTTTTCTATAGAAAAGTTCTTCATTTTTTCCAAGCAGTAAGTAACCCGTCTGGGCCTTGGTTTTATGTTCTTATGCAGGTTTTACTGAAGGCTGAAATACAGTGTTTGTCCCGCTCTTTACTGCGCTGTTTGTTACCGGCTCTGGAATAGTTCCATCCATCATCCACTCTGTTAAACTGCAGAGAAACCTAATGAAAGATGGAGAGGTGTGAATGGGAGCCTGTTATGTTATGGAGGCAGTTTGCCCATGGGATTGAATGCGCATGCCGTTACCTGTCCGTGCAGACACCGATGCAACTTGCATTGAGTCTTGGAAATCATGTAGGTCACCAATTGTTTTTTTTAAAAACTATTCTTTCCACTTTTTTTGTTTCAAAAGCACTAGTTTTTGAGCTGAGCTATCCTGCCCGTGTCAAAGACAGGCTAGGTCAAGCACAGAGGACTGGAGTAGAATGATAGATAGTAGTTGAACACTCGCTCAGCAGTGAGTGTGTGTGATTACTAAGCAGGGAAGAGACTGACAGTAGCTGCCTGATAGGAGAGGTGATGTCTGAGCATATGCAGCCTGGACTGAGGAGCTCTCAGCACTAGTCATATCTGGTCGTATTCCCTGGAGACGAGCTGTACGCTATGGATCACCAAGGAGTACAGAGGACAGAAGTAGAATGACAGCACCTGGAGTTGAACACGCTCAGCAGTGAGTGTGTGTGATTACTAAGCAAGGAATAGACTGACAGTAGTGCTGAAGGAAAGAGATGATGTTGAGCATGTGCGGCCGGGGATGAGGACTTCATAGGTCGTGCCCCTGGAGAGAGTCTACACTAGGTTTCACCTAAAAATAAAAAATGTCAGAATTTATAATAATGATGAATGGGGAAAAAAATGTTTATTATTAATTGTAATTTCCTAAATCAATTTTACTTTGTGGCAAAACCCCTTTAAGAATATATATAAATCACAATGGACTGATCAAAGCAAATAATTCCATACAAACACATGTGGTTCTTATCCAAATTGTACAAAGATACCATTTTCAAGTTACCCCTAGAGCCTCTCCGCAATCTAACCAGTATGCTACCCTGCACTGATGAGGAGCAAACTCCTGAAACACTTCTGCAGATAAATATCTGGTTGGCTCGAGTCCTATTCACATGGCAAGGCTCAGAGAGTTGGATGCTACATAATCAATAGGGGACGCTTCAGAGCCATAGCTTTTTTCTGTTGATTTCTTTTGAATATATTTAAATTTCAGTGTAGCGAGTAATGGTGTAGAAGTCTCCAGACACCTACATGGTGCTTCTCCCTAGTGAGTAACATCACCCCTTTTGAGCTAAGCCTAAAGCCTCTCCCCTAGCCAGATACTAGTAGTCTTCTCTACACTGGTGAGGCATAACATCCCCAAAACAGCTGTCTGCAGATGGATATCTGGTTGACTCTATTCCCATTCACATTACAAGGCTCAATGAGATGTGAATTGAGTCACACTGCATCCAATAGGGGGCGTTACAGGAGTCCTAGCTAATTTCCTACAAACCCTTTAGAATAAATCTATTACATTAGAGTCAGATAAGATAACCTGTCTAGTGCTAATTACTGACTGCTGTAAGTTTCATGCCGCAGCCTCTGAACGCATCCTTCCCGGACCCCTGGAAGTGTTATCCGAGCTTTATTTACTGACGGCTGTAGGACCCACTCGCCTGTGTGCATGACCTTTGAATTACATGAAATTGGCCGGCCGCTTTGCAATCAATTACATTGCAGCCTGCATAAGCAGAAATTCCTCCAGTCCCACCTCGCTCATTGGCATTGACGCCTTTATAGAAGGGAGGAACAATTTGCAAAATGAAACCTCTGTTTTATCTCGAAAGCAAGATTCGGAATTTTTTTGCAATTTTTTTTTGTCAGCAGGACTGTACCTCCCCTTCCCTCCATCCTCCTCCTCTGATGTTTTATGTGGGTTAAACACCTAAAGGAACTGCAAAGCATTGTGGGAGGCGGCCAGTCATTACTTAAACCCAGATTGTCAATATTGGCCCCCGGCTCTATCTGCTATCGACGCACAAGGAGTTTGAATATTTTGTGGATGATTAATTACCATTTGTATCGAGTCGGGCAGTAAATGTAACGAGCGCTCTGTTAATTAGAAACATTGTAGCAATGCTCGGATTGACCGATGGGTCCCGTTGTCATAAAGTGATCTTTAACAGAGAGAACAGTTAACTAACCATTTATGTGAATCCCCCACATCTGTACATGGTCCCATAAGATTTCTTTACTTATTTCATGGTACTAACATATTCCATAGCACAGTACAAAGATCATAAATATTCATGTAGTCCATGGCCCCCAGTAGGACAATATCATTTCATTTTCATTTTTTTTGGAGAGTGGGAGATACCTGGGAAACCCTATATTCAATCTAAACCTTTGTATGACCAAATATGCAAAAAAAAATCCTAGAAGAGAGATCTAGGCTTGGTACCACCCATTGAAAGTAGTGGCTGCTTCCAGTAGGTGGCACCAGAGACCTAGCCCTACAGCTTATTTGCATTTTTGATTTCCCAGGGAGCATTGCATGGCCTATAAATCTCCATATAACTTTAGGGTAGGAACACATGGAGTGCTCACAATGTGGCCTGAGAACCGCTGCGATACCAAAGATTTTTAATTTGCCTAATGAGCAGCCTCATGGCTTTGCCACTAACGGCCAATGTTGATCAGTGCTCACTGCTAGTTAATGGCAACGCGGTTTTGCTGATGTTCACCGACAAATGCAGAATGGAGAACACAGCGCCTCCCTGTGTCGGGAACTCCAAAAGAACTAAATAGAGAGCACTGCACTTCCCTATACTGGGAACTCCCATAGAATAGAATGGAGAGAACACAGTGCTCCCCTGTACTGGGAACTCCCATAGTAAACGAGGGTATGTAGGGAAAAGCGAATGAAAACACAGCGCTCCCCTGTACTGGAAACTCCTATAGAACAGAATGGAGAACACAGCGCTCACCTGTACTGGGAACTCCCATAGAACAGAATGAAGAGTCGTGCGCAGGTGTGACTGTCTCTCCATTCTGAACCAACACTTTTGGAGGTCTGTTCCTGAGATCGGTCCCAGCTCTATCAGACGTTGATGACATAGTCTATTGATGTGCTCCTCCTTTGAGGCGTGGGAACAGTTTTTGTTGTGGTCTAGCCCTATTAATAGCCAATATATACTTATTTCTATGACCATCCAATAATTCAGAATCTCTGATATAATGGTGCATTTTATTAAATTAGGAGCCTAAGACTTGTGAGAAGCAGGTGACACTCTTCTGAGCTGGAGCAGAAGGGCAGGGTTGTTGTTTTTTTTAATTTATTTATTTTTATTCCATTATAAAGTTCATTCTATTACGTCCGATAATCCAGAAACTCGGATTATAATGGTGCATTTATAAGATTACAAGCACAAGACTTGCAAGAACCAGGTAGGAAACGCTTCCGAGCCAGAGCCGCTGCATTTGTCTACTTTTATCGGTCGGACCCTATATACCCTTATAGATTTCTTTTTTTTGACCTTTTCCGATAGTTCAGAGTTGTTTGCCCTTTGGGCCGTCCACTGATTTTTGGATGACGGAAATTTTCACCACCTGTCCCTAGCCAACTTTGTCTATTTTTTCGGTCGGGGGCCCTACTACGTCCATTATTGATTTCTTTCTTTGACCTTCCGATAGTTCAGAGTTGTTGCCCTTTTGGGCCGTCCACTGATTCTGGATGACAGGAATCTCACCACCTGTCCGTAGCCGCTACATTTGTCTATTTCTGTCGGTCGGACCCTACTAACGTCCATTATACATTTCTTTCTTTGACCTTCCGATAGTTCAGAGTTGTTGGCCTTCTGGCCGTCCACCTATTCTGGATATCAGGAATCTCACTGCCTGTCCATAACCGCTACATTTGTCTATTTCTGTCGGTCGGACCCTACTTACGTCCATTATACATTTCTTTCTTTGACCTTCCGATAGTTCAGAGTTGTTGGCCTTCTGGCCGTCCACCTATTCTGGATTCAGGAATCTCACTGCCTGTCCGTAGCCGCTACATTTGTCTACTTCTGTCGGTCGGGCCCTACTAACGTCCATTATAAATTTCTTTCTTTGACCTTCCGATAGTTCAGAGTTGTTGGCCTTCTGGCCGTCCACCTATTCTGGATATCAGGAATCTCACTGCCTGTCCGTAGCCGCTGCATTTGTCTACTTCTGTCGGTCGGGCCCTACTAACGTCCATTATACATTTCTTTCTTTGACCTTCCGATAGTTCGGAGCTGTTGCCCTTGTGGCCGTCCACTCATTCTGGATTACAGGAATCTCTACGCCTGTCTGTGGAGCTTTACATTTGTATCAGAGCGGGGAGCATTAATATTCCTATTCCGGTATAGGTTCTGCTTGAATTATCCATGTTGCGAGCTTTAACATCTACCAAGGTGATTTCGGCTTTTTTTTTCCCCTACCTGCGCTCATGTAGTCATTTATCACCTCCTTTACTGCCGAGACCTTTATTAAGATGTGCTGATCTCTCCGAGATGAAATGTAACCAAGATTATTTTTATTCAAATATAATTTAAATATTCATCAAAGAAAATTTTAAGCCCGAAACTGACAGAGACCATTAACATCAAAAAAATATAATTAATTGCATTGGGTATCGCATAGCAAAGTTAGCCAAATAGCTGAGAGGCCTGCGAGCGCCATAGATTGAGAGGCAATGGTTGGATTTGACTCCGTGGCTGAGGAATTAATAGTGATGTGGTTTCCTATGTGGGGCAATTAAAACTGGTTGTTAAGGTTCACGGCTTCTATAGAAAATTCATTGAATATAACTTTGTACACCAGACTAGCATATAAAGTATCCGAGCAGAGGACTCGGATCAAGGACTTGTTCGCTGGAACGGAGAGGTTACGTCGTCTCCGCCGCCGCCGCCACCGCCGCTCGGGGACAAAGCTGCACTTGAAAATTTTTCAATGGATTTTCTGACTCTTTGGGAAAGGTGATTAAATAAAAAAAAATAAAAAAATTGCTAGAATAAACCTTAAGTATAAAATTGGGACTCAGAAAACCAAAGCAAACACAGGTGGTTTGTGGTCTGTCCAGTGGAAAAAAATACAGCGCTCCATAGCCATAAATGTGCCTCGCGTGTCTGGGCTACGTACGGCTTCCCTAGTAATCCGCTCGCATAAAATCCCTGCAGACCGCAATTTTTTTTTTTTTTTTTACGATGATTGAGAGGGAAGGCTTTTAATTTTTACATAAAATTCTGATGAAGTGACTATTTTATTTATAAACTCGCACCTATTTTCCTTGCAAATGATCCCCTGTATTGGGAACTCCCATAGAACAGAATGGAGAACACAGTGCTCCCTTGTACTGGGAACTCCCATAGAACAGAATGGAGAACACCCTTTCCCCGTATGGGAACCCCCATAAACAAAAATGGAGAAACAGTGCTTCCCTTACTAGAACTCCCATAAACAGAATGGAGAACACAGCGCCCCCCTGTCTGGGAACCCCCTAGACAGAATGGAGCACACCGCGCCCCCCCTTTTCGGGGAAACTCCATGAACAGAATAGGAACACAGGCTCCTCTGTACGGGAACTCCCATAGAACAGAATGGAGAACCAGCACCCCCCTGTATGGAACTCCCATAGAGCAAATGGAGCACACCCCGCCCCCTGTACTGGGGAACCCCCAAGAACGAATAGAGAACACATCGCTCCCTGTAAGGGGAACCCCCATAAGCAAAGGGAGCACACAAAAACCCCCCCTGTACTGGGAACCCCCAAGAGAGAATGGGCAACAGCGCTCCCCGTACTGGGAACCCCCCATGAACAAATGGAGAACCAGCGCCCCCCTGTTGGGGAAACCCCTTGAAACGAATGGAGAACACAGCGCTCCCCTGATGGGAACTCCCTTTGAACCAAAGGGAGAAACAAGCGCCCCATAAATGTGCTTCGGTGCTGGGTATACGGCCCCCTAGTAATCTGCTCGCATAAAATTCCTGCAGAATGCTGATTTTTTTTTTTTTTTTTTTTCGATATTAAAGGGGGAAAAGGTTTTTAAAATTTTTCATAAAATTCTGATGAGTGACTATTTTATTTATAAACTTGCACCTATTTTCCTTGCAAATGATCCCCCCCCAAAGCCACAGACGGCGAGGAATAAATCGCGCAGACGGCCGGGGGTGTCGCTCGTCACGTTGTGCCAGCTTTTCATGGGATCCCAAATTTTAAATGGTTTTCCCCTCACCCTCCCTGTTCTACACATGCAAACATGTCTGACCCCCCAACGTCGGGGAGGGAGGGGGCTCCGGAGACGAAATGTGGAATACCCAATTAGATGGACACAATGCAAAGAGTTTTTAATGAGATCAATTGTCAGTCAGTAAGTGGGATTCGCCTCCCGGATTGTTTCAGCCGTTCTTATATTAGGAGGCTGCTAATTGCCGCTGTGAATTTTTGCAACAAACGCCCGGGTTTAATCATCACACGGTTTTTTAGGGCTGGCGAAGCGCTTACCCCAATGGAAGTATTCAAAGCCCTGTGTTTTTTTTAGCCGATAATTCAGGGGAAAAAAAGTGGTGACTTTAATCATCCTGGCAAATGGAATTTATTAAAAAAAAATATAAAAAAAATGTAGATGGTCTGTAAATAGAAGGCGTTGATCCCCTTATGTGAACCTGCTGAGCTGTGTTTTATATGCTTGGAGCAGCTTTCATTCCGACTGTGCTTAGTGGGCCCATTGTCTTGAAAGGGGTGATCTCACCATGCTGTTTCATGCAGCCTGCTCTTCACAGCTAGGCACATACTCCCACCTATCCAAAAGTAAAGTAACAGGAAAACCGGTAACACTTGCACACAACTCTCCATTCTGTTTAGGGGTTTTTTGAGTACAGCCGAACTTTTACTCCCCCGGCTGGGACTCCCATAGAACAGAATGGGGAGAACCCAAAACACTCCCCCCTATGGAAATTTCTTAGAGCCCGAATAAGAAACACGCGCTCCCTGTCTTTGGGGAACCCCCCATAGAACAAATGGAGAACACACGCCCCTTCTGGCCCACCGTAAAACAGAATGGGAAAAACCGCGCTCCCCCGTACTGGGGGAAATCCCTTTGAACAGAACGGGAACACAATTCCCCCACTGGGAACTCCCATAGAACAGTTGGAGAACACGCGTCCCCTGTATGGGAACTCCCAAGAACAGAATGGAGAGAACACGCGCTCTCCTTACTGGGAAAACCCCCTAGAACAGAATGGAGGACACAGAACTCTCATAGAACAAAATAGAGAGTTGTGCGTAAGTGTGTCCGGCTCTCCATTGAGTTCCCTAACTTTCAGGGGCCCATTCCGCACCAGACTTTGATGGAATTTCCTAGTTATTTTCCATCAAAGTTGATACAGAGAAAACTTTTTAAGAAAATGCGAGAAAAAATGTCTGAAATGAAAAGTTCACGGTGATGTAGCAGGCGCCGGTTACTTGGACGTACCGGGAAAGCTGGGCGGCTTCTCCTGTAGGGGCTGTAATAAGGCGTCTTAGTTGTCGCCCATCATTGCAGCAATACCGGGAGACGGATATACAGAACACTGCGTAATTAATCAGATTTTTGTTCCGGTCTGGAGAAGAATAAGGTCAACCCAACCGTACATCAGCCGCTCACCCAGCTTTCCCCAAACCAGGTACCGTGGCTGAATAGGCTGCGTGGGAGGGATTGGTCTGTACCTTTTTACTAGAGATTAGTTGGTCTTTTATAGATTCACATTATTTTGCCTTATTTGCAAAGAAAAAAAACCAAAGCGCCCCCGCCTGATCTGGAGCTGGTGCGCCGCTTCATTTCAGGCATTACATTGACATGTCAGTCACGCGTTTTTTTATTTGGGAGGGCTAGGTTCGTAGTTTTAGACACTTGCAGACATTTCTCGTCCTTTTCGGTCTGGCTTTTGAAAGTTTAACCGCTGCATTTTCTGCTCCAATTTTCAAGGCTAATACCATTTATTTCAAAAGCTCGCATAGACACGGACCTTACGCTCGTACGCCCTTTTCTGACAGCCATTTTGAATAACATCTCCATAAAATGGATGACTGGCCCCGGCCTGCTCTTCGCTGTGCATTGATTTTCTCACACTTTGGCTCTGGAGGCTTCTCTGTCACTTGGCTGAGGATCTTATACAAAGCAGTTTAGACTTTATTTAAGCTGGACCTATGGGGACTGCGGATTTTTTAAAGTTTCACCTAGGGGGTTTTAGAACAATCTGATTAATAAAGACGGTTTTGGTCTTTCCAACGATTGGAACAGATAAGTTACTTCTGTCTTGTAAAAGATTAAATGCCAAAACTTAACGTTTTAGAAGTCCTCATAAGCTTTTTGGGCTTTGGGTTCTGATGTGTGCGTATTGGATAGGATTCCCTTTGGGGCCCCCGTGCAGCTGATTTTGGGGGGCCCCCCGGGGGATTTTTTTTTTCGGGGCCCCCCGGGGGACTTGGTTTTTCGGGGCCTCGGGGGACTTGGGTTTTTTCGGGCCCCCCCGGTGGATTGGGGTTTTCGGGCCCCTCGGTGGACTTGGTTCTTCGGGCCCCTCGGTGGAAGTTGTTCTTCGGGCCCCTCGGTGGACTTGGTTCTTCGGGCCCCTCGGTGGACTTGGTTCTTCGGGCCCCTCGGTGGACTTGGTTCTTCGGGCCCCTCGGTGGACTTGGTTCTTCGGGCCCCTCGGGGGACTTGGTTCTTCGGGGCCCCCTCGGGGGACGGGGGTCTTCGGGCCCCTCGGTGGTTTGGTTCTTCGGGCCCCCGGGGGGTTTGTTCTTGGGCCCCCCGGTGGGTTTTGTTCTTGGGCCCCGGTGGTTTTGTTTTTGTGGCCCCCGGGGGGTTTGTTTTGGGCCCCGGGGGTTTTTGATTCTTGTGGCCCACCGGTGGGTTTGTTTCTCGTGGCCCACCGGTGGGTTTGATTCTTGTGGCCCACCGGTGGGTTTGATTCTTGTGGCCCACCGGTGGGTTTGATTCTTGTGGCCCACCGGTGGGTTTGATTCTTGTGGCCCACCGGTGGGTTTGATTCTTGGGGGCCACCGGTGGGTTTGATTCTTGGGGTCCACCGGTGGGTATGATTCTTGGGGTCCACCGGTGGGTATGATTCGTGGGGTCCACCGGTGGAGATGATTCTTGGGGTCCACCGGTGGAGATGATTCTTGGGGCCCACTGACGGAGCTGATTCCTAAACTAGGTTTGGATGCTAAAAATTCAGCTGTGTGGACATAACCTTAGAGCTCTGTAGCCTTGTACACTACAGATCATAAACCTCCTGCAGTCATGCCACTGTACCAGGATTAGCTAGGAATAGCAAAGCTTATATGCCGATCACTGCTACAGCACCACACACAGCCTGACCAGCAAGTGGGAGCCCTGAGCTTCCTATGGCTCTGTAAAACAGTATGGTGAGAGAACAACTATCAAATAAGGTAAAGACCCCAAACCTAAACCAGAATTAGAGTTGATTTTTTTTTTTTTTTTTTTTTTTTAGATTTTCTTCACAATTCAATTCTGACCCTCCTGAACTGAATCACATAGATTCTGGTCGAACTTGACACCAATCTAAAGCACAATAATAGTGCAGGTCATCTTTGGTAGTAATTAATAATCACAAAAGAATTTTGGTATAGTGTCTAGGGATTCAATACAAACATTCACTGCTAAAGAAAAAGACCCTATTGAAAATAGAACCTTTACGGCATGTTCACACGACGGATTTGAACGTGGTTATGGCCGAGGGTTCCGACGCGGTTTCCACGGCCAAAATCACGTCCAAATCACACTCAGTTTATTAATATGGTTTTCTATGGGAAACCGCGATAATATTCACACGCCACGGCCTTGCCGCACGTGTTTGAGAGCTCTCCTGTCAATTCTTGACAGGGCCGCGGCGCTGTTTTCCCCCTGTCTACTAATTTGCATGGGGGATAACCCTCACCGCAAGCTGCGCCCCAAACCATGCCCCACGCGTGCCGCGACCACGCCCAGCAACCGCGCCGCTAACCCGCGTCGGGGGACGCAAGCTTGCGGCGAGGTTAGGACGAGCTTTGGACGCGGGAACCAAGACATAACTATCCATTAGAGTGAATATATACTACAGTCATAGGGATGCTATTGGTCATATATCCAAAAATTCAGATATTCGAATAGGGATATCAATCCAAGGCATAGGGCAGTTCCAAAACACACTAACCCTCTCAAACTACACTCATATATCTCTAAAAAAGAAGGAATGATCGCCTTGAAAAGGGCGGCCCCACCTGTAGGTAGCTCACACTATAGGTCCGTGTATTCTAATAGGGATATTAATCCAAGGCATAGGGCAGTTGCAAAACACACTAACCCTATCAAATTACCCTTTTATATCCCTAAAAAAGACAGAGCAATCATCCCGAAAAGGTTGGCCCCAACTGTAGGTGGCTCACCCTATGACTATATAGCCAGTACCACAAAAGAGAACTGCCACATAAATATTATCATTAATGGTCAAATAACAGCAAATATAACCATACTATGACCTGTTCCTCACAGTAGACATCAATCCCGTTCTTCAGAATAGATAACCATTCCGACGCGTTTCGCCCTCCCTATAAACACAAGGGTTCATCAGGGGATATAGTGACTCCTAGTGTGCCAATGATGTAGGCACACACGGTGGGTCCAGGTAGGGATATCAATCCAAGGAATAGGGTAGTTCCAAAACACACTAACCCTATCAAATTACCCTTGTGATCCTAAAAAAAAGAAATCCCCCCTGAAAAGGTGGGCCCCCCCTTAGGTGCTAACCCCTATATATTAGCCAGTCCCAAAAAAGAGAACTGCCCCCCAATAATATCTTTAAAAAAGGCAAATATCCAACTATGCCTTTCCCACGTAGAATCAGTCCCGTTCTTCAAATGATAACCATCCGACGGTTTCGCCCTCCCTAAAAACACAAGGTTCATCAGGGGTATATGCCTCCTATTGCCGGATGTGGAACACGGAGGTCCGGGTACTGCTCCAATAAAGCCCACTGAACGGGATGCTGCCAAATTTTTCAATTTTTAAAAAATACAGAACTTTTTGAGCCCCAAACCTTTTTTTACCCCCAAAAAACTTGAAATGTAAAGAGGTAAAACATGGAGACAGTCACAGCCCGGGTGCTGAGTTACTGAACCATATTCTTAGAGCTGGACATGGTTTTATCATCTGGAGCTGTAGATGTTGAGGGTTGCATGAAAGAGAAGAGGGACTCGCTATACGCATCATGGCAGCGGCGCGGTTGCTATGATCATCGCTAGTCTCCTGACATAGATGTGAATTTTGATTAAAGGGGATTATCCCTTAATCTTTTCTTTGTTTCTTTTGACTTATTTTTCTCCTCCTCAAACCCAGGGCGTTTTTTCCCCTCCCCTGGGTTTCTTAAATGAAGGGGGATGACATCTTCCCCCCCCTTCACTGTTCATGCTCGCCCCCGATTTAGGTTTTATTGGGAATCAGTGGGGGGTAGAAAACCCCTGCCCCCCCCTCCCCCTCTGCTCAGTCCACATGTACGTGTCTTTCCCTTTCCCCCTTATGCAGCTTATTATGTAAAGTATTTGATTACACCCCTCCATTCAGTCTAACATCTTTTTGAACTCGGGGAGCACTGATCTTTTCCCCTCACAGCGGGAGGTTTGTTACAGTTGAATCCAGTCTTCTATGAACTCCCAGGCACACAAATCTGTCTCCTTCATGTGCATTAGGCACCGAGGCCAATTCTGCTTTTCTGATTGTGATCAGCTGGAGTTTTACTGTGCGCTGCGGGCTGTGAGAGTGAAATGTCCCAGTCTTTATTCTGGTGAGAAGGCGGGAAAGGCACCTCCGTAATACACCGGGGGCCAAAGAATTAAATTAGAGAGCCGTCACCCCAATGAAATAAAAGAGGATGGCCGACGGGCACTGGGAACATTGTTTTACAAAAAAACGAAGATAAGGGAGACTGTGAAAACAGACAACTTTGCTAATGACATCCAACTGAAAGTTCTTTTTTTCACTGTCCCCTTATTCTGAAGACCATTTACGGTAATGATACAACCCCTTTAAGTAACTCAGATTTATGGAGTTTATAGAAAGAAACGTGGATTCCACAAAGTGCCGAGCTCCCGGCTTTGCGGTGACCTTGGCGCCGGCTTTCAGGGTTGTGATGATGTTGGTCGCTTTGTGCCGTGTTGATGGCTTCTAGTGCTAACAATATGGATTCCCTATTATTTACCGCAGTCATTTGCTTTTCAATTCATGGAAAAGACAACTTTTTTTCTTAATTATAAATGAAGCTGTTCCATCAATGGCGCGGAGGTCTGGTGTAGTCACCCACCAGCCACTACCTTTGTTGCCGAGCGCAAAGAAAAAGATGGTTTATGCCGCTGTCATTGGTGATCCCCTGAAAAAAAAAAAAAAAAAAAATACCGTAAGTAGTTCTGGAATTTTATAGACTTGCTAATTAGTAATTATCATATGAAACGCTGTAGTCACTGGAGTTTCACTTTAACCCGTCCAGTACATTTTATACCACTCCTGCATGTTTTTGCTCTGAGGAAGCTTTGTGTGCACTGGCTCGGTGGGTGTATAAGTTGGGCTGTGGGCTGTCTGCACACATATCCCTTGTTGTGGTCATGAATAAAGGGAAAGGAGGAGGATCATTGGCTTTTTGGCCAAGTGGGACAGTATTTCTAAACCTGCGCAGTTTATGAACTGTTGACAGCTGCTGTGGTGAAAGTATCGTGAGGGACAAATGGCGCCATTGGGAATAAGAGATGTGGAAACTGCAGCACCATGCCCATTTATTAAACTTTTTGAAAGGGGCATGAGGTGGCTTTTCAGCGGGCAGCTCAAAGTCACCCACCTCTGCTAACCCTACTGTGTATGGGGCCCCCCGGGGCAGAGGATGTCACTGCCCTTGTAACCCTCGGTTTGGGGCCCCGGTCAGACGGATGTCACTGCACCTTGCTAACCAAATGTGATGGGGCCCCCGGAATGGAAGTCACTGCACCCTGCTAACCCCACGGTTTTGGGCCCGGAGCAGAAGGATGTCACGCCATCGCTAACCTATTGTATGGGGGCCCAGCAGAGGATTCACTGCACCTCTGCTTACCCTACTGTTTATGGGCCCCGGACAGCGGAGTCACTGCACCTCTGCAAACCCCACGTTGGGGCCCCGAGCAACGATGTCAAATGCACCTCTGCTAACCCTACTGTGTATGGGGCCCCGAGCAAGGATTCATGCACCCCTGCTAACCCTACTGTGTAGGGGGCCCGCGGACAGACGGGGTCCTGCACCTCTCAAAACCCACGTTTATGGGGCCCGGGGCAGCCGGATGCAATGCACCTCTGCTAACCCTACTGTGTATGGGGCCCCCGGGGCAACGGATTTTCACCACCTCTGCAACCCTACTGTATGGGGCCCCGGAGCCGAGGGTTTTCACTGCACCTCTGCTAACCCCACTGCGTATGGGGCCAGGAGCAGACAGATGTCACTGCACCTCTGCTAACCCTACTGTGTATGGGGCCCCAGAGGAAACGGATGTCACCGCACCTCTGCTAACCCTGCTGTGTATGAGGCCCCGGACAGATGGATGTCACTGCACCTCTGCTAACCCTACTGTGTATGAGGCACAGGAGCAGACGGATGTCACTGTACCTCTGCTAACCCTACTGTGTATGGGCCACAGTGCAGACGGATGTCACTGCACCTCTGCTAACCCTACTGTGTATGGGGCCTGGAGCAGACGGATGTCACTGCACCTCTGCTAACCCTACTGTGTATGGGGCCCCGGAGCAGACGGATGTCACTGCACCTCTGCTAACCCTACTGTGTATGGGGACCAAGAGCAGACGTATGTCACTGCACCTCTGCTAACCCTACTGTGTATGTGGCACCGAAGCAGACGGATGTCACTGCACCTCTGCTAACCCTACTGTGTATGGGGCCCCGACGCAGACGGATGCCACTGCACCTCTGCTAACCCTACTGTGTATGGGGCCCTGGAGCAGACGGATGTCACCGCAACTCTGCAGTGTCCATGCTGCACACGTCAGTCACTTTGGATATTTGCTGCTTTTCATGCGGTCGCTCTGGATATTATCTGCTGTCCATGCGGTCGCTCTGGATATTAGCTGCTGTCCATGCGGTCACTCTGGTTATTTGCCGCTTTTCACGCGGTCGCTCTGGATATTAGCTGCTGGTCATAATTCTATGTTTTGTCTGTGTAGTTCTTTTCATTATGACCGGTGAGGGATAGACCCGTCTGATCGCCATTAGTATACCCCGGCTGCGTCGTATTGCTATGTTTGCGATTGACCCTCGGAGAATGAAAGAGAAAATCTCAGCAAATCAATCCGGCCATTGTATTCTATTGGATGGCGAATCGAGTGGATCGACTCCCTCATCTCCTGTTAACGAAGAATTCATTCACTATCCAGCTGCAAACCCTCCCCGGCCATGCAGTTATCACACGCTACACTGTGCCTCTAGACCCCCTGGATCCATACGTTCCCCGATACCCGGCGCGGGGCGCGCGGGGGCGAGGTCCGGCGCGGGGCGCGCGGGGGCGGGGCGGGGGCGCGGCGCGGCGCGGGGCGAGGCGGGGCGCGGCGCGCCGCGGGGGCGCGGCGGGGCGCGGCGGCCTGCATCAGCTCCCATTCGTCTTGCGCCTTCCTTCCTTATCTATAATTTAGCGCGCTCTCCTCTGTTTAGATCAGTGACATAATCGTGCGTGCTAGTTTTTCCAGAGAGCGGTGTCTTTGCCGCTTCACGGCACAATAGCTTGTACTCCCCGGCCTGCACATGGTGTTAGCACATCTTTAATGCTCTTCAATCTTAGCATTTTATAGGTCATGATGAACCGGTTCTCGAATGCTGGTCGGTGCTGGCACATAAGCGCGCCCGCCCCTGCTCGCCCAGCTTAACCCTTTATCTGCTGCAGGCACTGAGGATAACGTCGCCGCCGAGGCTCACGCGTCCGTCACCGGCGAAGGCGACCATCCTCGCGTTCCGGCTTTAGGGCAAGACGGGGCCTCGACAGGTTCGATTTCTTGTGCTGAATTAACAAAGAGATCTGCAGGAAACGGAAAGTGCCAGGCGGGCACCATTTACTGCTCTGCTGCACCCATCATTCCTCTCTTTATGATACCGAAATAGAGCAGCTCCGAGGTTCTTATTCTGTTTTGTCAGCTGGAAAGCGCTATTCATACCATTAATACCGGGGATTTTTATCTCGCTGTTGAAACAATGCCCGTTTATAGGTTAAGTAACTAATGTCGACTGTTGCACGCAATGGAGAGGAGAGGCATCCCCGTCTTGTCGGATGCTCGGTGCAAAGGATTTTGTCACCATTAGGGGCGCTGTGGAGTCATTAAACAGTATTAATGGATTGCAATAGACACTGATGGGTGACCTGCATTGGTAACCTGTAAGGCTATGTTCACACGGCTTATTTTGGGGCGCATTTTGCCACGTATTTGTGCTCTAATACGAGCGAAATGCGCCCCAAAATTACAGTAATCTACAGTTCTCATAGAGAACTATGGATTACGCCGCCTCTCCCCACTCGTAATGACAGTCTTTGGGGCCGGCGGGCTACCGACCCCCCCCCCCTGCGTCGCCGGAGTGTGTGCTGATCGGCGCGACTCTCGAACATCCGGTGTCATTGCAGGGTGTACTGTAGGCCCCGCAATTAAGCCGTGTGAACTTACCCTAAGAATTCACTCCGTTTTGGTTAGGTAATTGGGGTACGGCCACGCGGCACTGACACAATGCTGCTCGGACTTGGATTAAAGAATCCGACCGCTATTTTATCGTCTTTTGAGCGTTGTAGCACGGCGGTTTTTGGGAGCGGTGCGCAAATTCGGCCATTCAACTACACATTGAACAGTGCATGTTCCAAGTTTTTTTTTTTTTTATGGTTTTGGATCTGAAATCTGACGGTCAGATAATCCAAGCCGTGTAGACTACGATGGGGATGGTTTGGACACTATGATCCAGTTTCTGGCCTGATGTCCAATATAAGCTTGCATTATGCACAGGTTTCAGGCGTTCCACTTTTAGGCAATGTTCACACGGCTTATTGCCGACATAATTGCGGGGCCGGATTTCGCCCCACAATTACGCCGCCAGCCGTGCAGCGGGGGGCGCCGGCCCCATAGACACTCATTATTCACGTAAATAATGTGCATGTCACTTTCTCACCCCGCGGCGGATTCGCCGAGCGGGGAGAAGAGACAGAATCCATAGTTCTCTATGAGATCTGTGGATTACCGTAATGACAGACGGATTGGAGCCGTACTGCAGCGCAAATATGGCGCATAGTACGGCTCCAATCCGCGGCCAAATCAGCCGTGGGAACGAGGCCTTAAGGATACGTTCACACAGCTGATTCTTAGGCTTATTCACTGCAGAATCTGCTTCAAAATCCGCATCCAAACTGCATAAGAGCTTGTCCCCATGGCAGGGGTTATTGGTCGGCTTTACAAACCGTCTGAGAACAAACATGCAACGCTTCCCTATAGACAAGTGGCGCCGATTCCTTCTATACTATATTGGATCATGCTGGACTATTGTCATTTACGGACACAGAGCTATCGGGTCACTGGTTTGGGCACCGTATTTCCTGGAGAGTAACACTATTAAAGTGGTACCGATTGCATTACCTCCTCTTCTGTGGCTTTGACATTTCATTTTAGATCCTCTCCTCTCAAACACATTTGGCTTTATTTGAAAACTTTCTAGCAGTAAGGCTGTCCTTGTTGCTCAAAGCAACCAATCAGAGCCTGTAGCAACCAATCAGAACCCATAGCGACCAATCAGAGCTCATAGCAACCAATCAGAACCCATAGCGACCAATCAGAGCTCATAGCAACCAATCAGAACTCATAGCGACCAATCAGACCATAGCAACCAATCAGATACCCATAGCGTACGACAATCGGGAGCTCGTAGCGACCAATCAGCCTCGTAGCACCAATCGGAGCTCAAGCAGCCATGGAGCCTGGCGGCCAATCGAGTCATAGCTCTAAAATCAGAGCTCGTTAGCGATCTCTGTGAGCCCTTGGGCGACCAATCAGAGCCCACAGCGACCAATCAGAGCCCATAGCGACCAATCAGAGCCCATAGCGACCAATCAGAGCCCATAGCGACCAATCAGAGCCCATAGCGACCAATCAGAGCCCATAGCGACCAATCAGAGCCCATAGCGACCAATCAGAGCCCATAGCGACCAATCAGAGCCCATAGCGACCAATCAGAGCCCATAGCAGCCAATTGGAGCCCATGGCGGCCAAGCGTTTTTATAGAGGGCTCTGTAAAAATGAAACCTGAGCTCCGGTTGGCTGCTATGGGCTTGCTCTGGTTGGCCGCTGTGGGCCGTGGTTGCTATTATGATTGGTTACTATGGGCTCTGGTTGGTTGCTATGTACAACACAGACCGTCTTACTTCTGGACAGTTTTTATACATAAGGCCCAGTGCAGAGAAAACTGCCTGTGTGACACCACCTTCCCTGTATATGTGGACGGTCACCAAATGAAGTGTAAGGAGTAAGAAAAAAAATAATAGATTTTAAGAAAAAAAAAGCCTCCCGTCCCCTCTCGCTTGTTGCAGCGGACGCCGCGGAGGAAGCCGTAAATCACTCTCGCCGGCTGAGCGGACCTAATGGAATTTCTGATACATTCGTACAAGACGTCATTTTTATGTACTGATTATTCTACAGACATTGTGTGGATTTATGGGTCTGGGTCAGATTGTATACTTTTATATACACTTGGTTCCTGGCAGAGGTGCGACACCTGTGAACCTGGTGACTCACTGCGCCAAACTTGTACATTATGTCAACAATTCAAAAAAAGAATTTGCATGTTAGACGTTCATTCCGGGCAGAACACACAGATTCAGGTCTTGCCCGTCACCTGCCCCCCCCGCCCCTCTCTCTCCTGCTTCTACTGCATTAGGTTCCACGTAAAAAAAAATAAAAAAATGTGAAAAACTATTCAGATATTTTAAGTTCATTGTGGGCTCTGATCACATGAAGGGAGTCTATGTTCAGTGATGAGAAAGAATCAATGTTAATTCTCGGGTCGGTTCTGCACTGAATCCTCACCTCATATTATAGTATAGAGGAGGGTGAAAATCGTCACATCCAAAATCCGCACAGGTGTGAGGTCTGGAGTCCTGGCTGATTCACACTTTAGAGATGGAAATCAGCCGTGTGAACACAGCCTTAGGATATGTTCACATGGCTTTTTTTGGAGCGCATTTCGCCACGTATTTTGCCGCGTACTGCGCTTAATACGTGGGGAAATGTGCCGCATAATTACGGTAATCCATAGCTCTCATAGGGAGCTATGGATTACGCCTCGTCCCCCCGCGCATACAGTACGATATTGTACGCGTGGGGAGATAAGTGACATGTCCATTATTTGCGCGAATACACGCCGCGAGTAATGCATGTCTATGGGGCCGGCGTGCTGCCCCCTCCCCCCCCTTGCGCCGCGGGAGTACGCGCATTAGCTCCTGAAACACACGATATACTGCGGCGCGTACTGTACACGCCACAAGCACAACGTATGAACATACTCTTAGGGTATGTTCACACGGTGTAATTTCGCCACGCATTTCGCCTCGTATTTGCGCTCAGTACGCGCCGAGATGCGCCTCGCAATTACGGTAATCCATAGTTCTCATAGAAAGCTACGGATTACGCCTCATCCCCCATCTCGTACAATACGATCGTACTGTACGCGCGCGGAGATAAGTGACGTGTCGATTATTTGCGGCGATTGCGTTCCGCGAGTGATGCATGTCAATGGGGCCAGCGGGTTGCCGGCTCCCCTGTGCTTGGGGAATACACCAGGCTTATTGCGGCACGTACTGTACGCACCACAATTATGCCGTATGAACATACCCTTAGGAACATCATGTGTTTCGGGAGCACGTGCTAATACGCGATTACTCCCATGGCGCGCGGGGGGCTCGCCGGCTCCATTGACATATTCGCTACAAGTAATTGACATGTCACTTATGTCCCCGCACGTACAATACGATTGTATTGTACGAGCGGGGAAAGGAGGCGTAATCCATAGTTCTCTATGAGAGCTATGGATTACCGTGATTTTGGCGCGCATCTCGTCCGTTGTGCAAATACGATGCGAATTGCTCACCACAATTAGCCCGTGCGAACATACCCTTAGTCAAAGTCCACGCAGAATCCGAAGGCATCTTGACATTGCTTTTTTTTTTGCGCATTATCGGTTTTTTGGATTTGCTGTTGGCCCTATACATTCAGTTTATGGGGCTTACGGTAAATCCCGGCGGAATGTTGCATATTCCGCCGGATTTTAAACCAGACAGTAAAAAATCTGTGCTGTATAGACTATAGCACAGGGCACTGTCAGATTCAAAATACTGAATCCGCTGAAAATCTGACGGTAAAGCTATGGCGTGTAGAGCCAGCCTAACAGGCCTAAAGCCTAGTGGGCGGGGGTCTGATGGCAACATTGCTGCTTTGGTATAGCCAAAAAAAATTTGTGACTAAAAAAAAAAAACGTGGTAGTCCGGCAGGACATGATAGTTGGACCTGCACCTATTTTAATGGACAATACTGTGAAGTATTTTTTTTTTTTTGTTTATTTCAGCAGTCCTATGGAATTAAAAATGACATATTGAATCATTTCTAGCTCTGATCATAAAGAGAGACAATTTCTAAATGGCAAGGCGGACTGATTTTACTTTACTATAGCTGCTGGTCATCTGCTTGTAGTCTCATTACAAATAATAGGTAATGACCTACTGATTGCTCTGTTGTTCTCTGGACAGAACTAGATTAAGAGAAGACTAGATCACTAGGGCTATGTGAAGAGCAATGAATGAAAGGATAATGGGTTCCTTTTTTTTCTGCACTGGGGAAGTTTTCAGCTTTCTTCACAGTTCTCAGGTCCTGCTGATAACAATTACACCTCTCAGGCTATAGCAGAGGCGTAACTTGAGGCTCCTGGGCCCTAGTGCAAAAAGTGAAATGGGCCCCCCAGCTACCATGTGCCATTTACAATACTGGTGTGTGTCTATGTGGTAGAAGGGCTTTCGGGCCCGCTCAGGCTGCCTGCGGCTACCTCTGCATCCACTATAGCTACACCCCTGGACTATAGCCAGCCTGGAAGAAGAACCCTCAAGTAATCCTCACTGCTGCTATCAGAGATTGGAGACAGACCAGGAAGCCATATATATAATTTTAGAGATATATATATAATATTTTTAAAAAAAAAAAATTTTTTTTTTTTTACCAATTTAAAAGAAAAGAAAAATATTTCTATTTAGCAGCCGTTACCCTCCATATGCAGTGGGTGCAGCTCCTGAGCCCATTCTCTGCTCCTGTACTTGTTCGTCATTTTGTATTAAAGTGATTTGTCTCACTACAGACATTGAATGCATATCGCTAGGATAGGTCCTCAATGTCTGATAGGTCCGGGTCTCACCTCTTTCCTAAATTGGCCCGAAACCTCTCCATTCTGGACAGGGGGTGGGACTCTCCCCTGAAGAAAGGGTGTTCCGATTACAGCCCGCATTGCCACTGGGTAAATTTGAATCCCCATTCATGTTATGGGAGGCCCGAACCATTCCCTTAGAATGGAAGGTGTCGGGGCAATTTGGAGACAGGTGGGACCCCTACCATCAAAAGAAAGGAGAGGTCCCCAACCACCCATTCGTAAGAGAGTTTCGGGGCTATTTAGGAGACAAGCAGGGGCCCGGGGCTATCGACAACCTAGGAGAGGTCCCGACCACCCTTCGTTCAGAATGGAAGGTGTCGGGGTAATTTAGGAGATAGGTGGGACCCGTTACCTATAGGCCCAAACCTAGGACAGGGGGTGGTCCGGACCACCATAAAAAATTTCCAAATTTCAGGGAGACATTTTGGCTAATTTGGAACCAACAGGCCTAGGAGAGAGTCCCGACCACCATTCCGTTCAGAATGGAGAGGTGTCGGGGCTAATTTAGGAGACAGGTGGGACCCGTACCTATCAGACAAGACCTAGGAGAGCGTCCCGACCACCACTCCATTCAGAATGGAGAGGTTTCGGGGCTCGTTTAGGAGACCAGCAGGACCCGGAGCTATCAGACGGGACCTAGGAGAGAGTCCCGACCACCACTCCATTCATAATGGAGAGATTTTGGGGCTCATTTAGGAGACAGACAGGACCTAGGAGAGAGTCCCGACCACTACTCCATTCAGAATGGAGAGGTTTTGGGGCTAATTTAGGAGACAGACGGGACCCGGACGTATCAGACAGGACATAGGAGAGAGTTCCAACCATCACTCCATTCAGAATGGAGAGGTTTCGGGGCTCGTTTAGGAGATAGGTTTGGGTCCCAGAAACCGGACCAATCAGACAGTGCTGGCCTATCCTAGCGATATACCATCATTGTCTAAAGTGAGAGGACTCCTTTAAGGCGTAAAGATGAGACCTCTTCCAGAAGCCGTGTGTGATACGTGAGGAGCACTTGACGGTCAAGAGCTATTAAGCCGCTGATATTTCTAATTTTTCTCGGAGGTTTTGTTAGCGTTCTAACTTTTCCATCTCACCCCGGAGAAGTCTCTGTAGTCGCGGCCACCTGTGTAATCCCGGTTGTCGCCCTCTGGTTCGCCGCTAAGCCTCGCTCCGCCGCTGTATTTTTTTTTTGCCTTTGTAGGTATTTGCATATCAGCAAAAAAAAGCAATCTTTCCATAACCGATGTCTGAGATGTTATCTGGCTTTAATACTAGAAGGGGATTTGTAATGTTTCTTTTCTGAACCTGACTTGACGCTTTTTATTTATTTTCGGATGAGACGGTAGCATTTAACGGCGGTTACCTTCGCCCGTCTGTTGCGCGCTCATTCTCATGCTAAAACGGCGAGATAAGGAAGCCATCGTTTTCTTTGTGCGTTTATCATTTCTGAGAAATGTAAGTGATGGAGGTAACGCGGCACCGGACCCCCCCGGTGGAGGGGAAATTAAACAAGATAGCATGGCGGGTAATGAAATGTTGGCTGAATGCAGAAAAGTTTCCATGAGCACCTTCAGCAATTCCATGGCCCTGTGATAGCAGCCACTCCCTGCTGACCGCCCGCCATTCTCCTCCGTACAATCCTATTTTCCTCTTCGCTCGGCTCAGTATGGGGGGGGTGGGGGATGCGGGATTGGAGGCACTAATTGTGTAAACTCGCCAGATTCCTGCAGTGTTAAGCATCCTGATAAAAGGATTAAAATAGAAATGTATCTGACGGGGGATTTTGTTTAACTTTTGCCAGGGGAAATTTTCCCAAAAACCCACGGGGCAAATAAAAAGGAAAGGGAAAGCAAATTTTCGAGGGGAGGGAAAAAAGCTTCAAAATTCTTGCCAAAAAAAGTTTCAAAGAAATGAAAAAATGCTTTGGTTTGAGGACGTTGAGGGGTTTAGGTGGGTGAGATGCATTTTTTCGCCCACTTCAGATGAGCTTTTTTGATGACGATACTTTAAAAGCATCTCGCACCGACACAAATGTGAAGGAGGAGACGTCACGTTGCGGTCGCGTTCATTATTTAGACATCACTTTCTACATGACCGGGGGTTATATTAGAGAGGGGAAATTTCCCAATAAAGGGTTTCTGGTTAACCCCTTCAGGGGGTTAACGTTAGGGGGGAAACCTTACCCTTATTTCTTTGGGCCTACTAGGGGGGGAAGGGGCCCCGGGGGGGACCCCTTTTTGCGGGCATGGCGGGGGTTTAGAAGGGGTTTCGCCAACCCCGAATGGCTTTTCTCCCAAAGGGGTTTAAGGGGGAAATCAAATTTTTGGGTTTTTGGATATATTAAAAGGGGTGGGGGGCAATTGCATTTTCCATCAGGGGGGGAACTTTAAGGGAAAAATTTTGGGTTTCTGTTGGGGCATTTATTGGGGGTGGGGAAAAGGGGTGGCAGAGAGGGGACACTCAGCATTTTTGGTTGCTGTTGGGGCAGTTTAAATTGGGGGGTTGGGGAAAGGGCCCGTGCCATTCCCTGTGAAATTTCTGAAAAGGGGGTTGTGGAGAAAGTATAGGGGCTCCCCCCAAATTTAGGGGGTTGTTTCCCCCTGCCTTTCCTGGTGGCCCCTGGCCCACAAAGGGAAAAAGGGGGGGAGCTTGGGCCTTCTGCTTCTGGACCTTTTCCCATCCCTGTCCTGTGTCTAAGCTCTTGTGGGGCCACAAAAAACTGGCCCCTTTATGGGCCCAAAAATTTAGCCCAAGGGGTTTGGGGGTTTTACACAAAAAAAAATCAAAGGGAAAAAGAACCAAAAATTCCATTAAAAAAAGGAATTTTTTTTTTAAAAAGGGTATCTTAAAGGGGTTGTCTAAAAAAATTATTCACTGACCCTTTGTTTTCTGGTTCATTTTTAATTCGGGGTGTTTAGGGTTTTTACTAGGCTGCAGTAAAGCCAGGTTGTATTTTTCACATCCCCAAGCCTTCAGAAGATTAACAGGTCTGGCTATGCAACCAGGTGGAGCCTACAGGAGAGTTTTAAACAGGTCTGTAGCTATAGGCCCCAGGGCTGATCGATAAAAGGGGTACTAAAAATTAGGTGGGACACTGTTAATGGCACTATTGGGCAAAGTAACTTTTTTTGAAAGGCCTTTAACAAAAAAAAAGCAACCTGTATGGACAACCCTTTTAAAGGGGTTTTAAATGTACCTCACTATAGACTATGATGTAGATTCAAACTTTATTGATGTAATGTGTTTAATTTATGTGTGTTTTATTATATGTATAGCAATAAGTGATGACATTCTGTTCAGGACATCATCCCTTACTACTACATACACTATAGAAGCACCACATATGAGTTGGCCCGTCAACCTTTTATAGTTTGAAGACCACCCCCCCTCCTTTTAAAGTATTGTCCCTATCGTTTATGGACATTTTGTTTTATGGGGGGCGGGCAGCTCGCTTTAGGGGGCATCGACCGGCTTGCTGACTAGCGCGCATGCGAACAAAACATCAAACTATACAGGGTAGTGTGATACTGCATTCTGGGAGGGCTGCGGGCGGCTACACTACAGCAGTCACGGCCTCCTGGCTAGTGCCAATATGAGCGGGAGTTAGAAGTAGCTATGGATATTTCTGGGTCCTTTGCGGTACTTTTTGGTTTGGGAAGAAATGCATAAGGGAATTGGTTTAATTCCAGGGGGCCCCAAATTTTTTTCATCTGGCCCAAGAAGCTTAGACACCGTGAGTAGGGCTGGACAAGGTACAGATGCACAAGGACCGCTTTCACTAGAGGGAAAAACCGTGCTTTTAGGTTGGTGGGTGCCCGGGAAACATTTGGATTGGGTTCCATGCGCACCACAATCTTTCGCAACTCGTAGGTGGTGGCAAGGCTCTGGCAGCCCGACCCAGACAATGTAGTCCGTCCCAGCGGCTCTTTTGAAGGCAACAATAAAGCTGACGTGGCCCTCGTTGAAAATTTAGTTTGGCCCCTCTGTGCTCTGTTAGTGCCCCACTGTTTTGGGGACGGGCACGGAAGTGAGAAGAAGTCCCGGGCCAAGGAGTGTAGCTTTTTTTTCTATTTTTTCCCACCATTGTGGTCCCATTTAGACATAATTTACTCAAACTGGAATACCTCTTTAACAAAAAGTCCATTTTTAAAATTTTCCTTGGTTATTTGCCTGCAAAAAAAAATGGGGCACAAATTCTGTTGTGAAAATTTTTTTTTTAAAAAACGCCCCTTTTCCCCACCTGCTGTTCCGATCTGGGTGCGTAGAGCTTTTCGAGTATTGATGGGTAGATGACGGGCATCGCAAACTCCCCAATTTTTTATTTCTTCTTCCTCTGCAGTTTAATTTTCATCCTACCCTCTAATTGTGCTCCCAGCGGTTGGGAAAACCGATCTTCGGGTTTTGACAGATTGTGTAAATTCTTAATTTCCCCTTCATGTGTCTTGTGGAAATAAACAAGTTGGTTACAACAGGTGTCATCGTTTGCAGGAAACAGACGTTTGATGCGACTGAGTGAATAGGTTGAGGCGTAAAATATTTTGTCATAAACAACTGAAATAATTTCGGCGCCCTGCCGGGGGTGCTGTTGTCTCTGTGCAAGGTCTTTGCGGGTTAATCATTGGCTTATCCATTATCTCCAGAGAGTCCCCATGCGGGGTGTACCACAAGTGACCTGTATGTCAGGAGTGTCATGGGAAAGGATGTCAGGCGAGGGTCTAGAGCTTCTCTTTATTTTTTGTTGTATAGATTTGGTTATTTTTATTTTTTTATGATGAAACTTTTATTATGTTGCAAATCAAGAAATAATAAGGATAAAAAATGCAATTAAAAAAAGAAAGTAAATTATATAAATAAAGCAAAGCCTCCCACAACTCTCTTGGTAGTAGAGCATTGTTTTTTTTTTTTTTTTTTTTTTTTTTTTTAATTTTCTTAAAAATTTAGGTAGATAAGGTAGCCAGGTAAGTGCATAAGTTAGGTTGGTAGATTTGAGCAGTATGTCAAAGGTGGCCTTGGAATAGATGGAATATTATATTTAGGTAGGTATATATGTAGGTATGTGTGTGTAGGTAGGTAGATAAGGTAACTAGGTAGGTACATACTATTCCATATATTCCAAGGCCATCTTTGATATACTGCTCAAATCTACCAACCTAACTTATGTACCTACCTAGTTACCTTCTCTACCTACACACACATACATATATACCTTTTATTTATTTTTTTTTAATTTTCAAAGAATACTTGATCTACTTCCAGTAGAGGTTGGGAGGAGGCTTTGCTTTGTTTTATTTCTTTTCTTTTTTAATTGCCTTTTTATTCTCTTAATATTTCTTGATTTGCAACATAAAAAAGTTGCATCATTTAACAAAAAAAAAAAAAAAAAAACAGAACACAAAAAAGTAAATAATATATGTTTTTTTAAATGATGCTACTATTTTTCTTTAAATCAGGACATTAAAGAAAAAAATTCAATTAAATAAACAAGAGAAACAGAAAAAAAAATCAAAAACTTTTTCCCCCTCCCATTGGACGGGGACCATCAAGTATGCTCCACATAAAATGTTTAATATTATCCCAAGGAGTGTCCTGATGTGGCATGGGTACCAAAGTTGAGCTGTATGTTAAAGGTGCAAATCAAGAAATAAAAATTGCACTTAATGTTTCAGAGTTTTTCTTAAAGGGTTTTTGCCACGAAGTGAGTTCCTTACCTCTTCTCTGCTCAGGAGAGAAGATAAAGCATGCTGAGTCATGAAGGGCTGCAGGGGTGAGAGGGAGGGGGGGAGCAAAGAGTGAGGAAGTAGGGAGAGTCTGCAATGTTGACTCAAATAATTACTTTACAACCATTGGATACTCTATACAAAAGACACAGGCTCATTCACTGCACTTTCTCCCCAGCCCCTTGCATGCTCCTTCATGTTCCCTGTCTTCAGATAAGAAGTGCAAACACGCAAGCATGGCCAGATCAGCTCCTGTCAGTATCCTGGTCATGTCTAATGTTAACGGTCAGGAAACTAAGAGGAACTGAGCAATGCGGCAGCTCTCACAGGCTTCACTTTTTGTCATCACATATATTTAGAAAAGTGATTAAATGCCCATTTTGGAGGATCCCACGTCAACATTACATCGTGGCAAAGCCCCCCTTTTCCCCATTGGGGTGGATTATCCAGTATTTTTTTTTTTTTAATGACCTCATTTTTAAACAAACCTGCTGTTGATGGGATGACACCCCCCTCACACCTGAAAAAAAAGAAGTGTTCTGGCGATACCTGTTTTATCTCTTGCGGTTTGTAGAGCTGCACAAATGAGTCTCCATGATTATTCTCTGGAATTAACACAGATCTTTGTCTAGATTTATGTTGTTTTAAAAAAAAAAAAAAAAAAATCACAAAAAGTTTAACAAAAAAATCCTCTTGATTCTTCTTGGGTGGCTTTGCTTATAGCCGTTTCATATATTTTCTGTTTTGTTAATCTCTGAAATGTGTCCTGTATGCAGGTTCTTTACTGTAATCCTCTAAGTGGGTAATTAACGGTCCAGAAAAGCAATTTGTGGCGTCCTGAAGCCATAAAGGTGAAAAATGTTTTTACCTCTGCGCGTTCTTTAAGGAGTAAATAATTATAAGGAGAGGTGGTTTTAAGATGACCAATCTAAATGTGAGCGTAATTAGGGGAAGCGTTCTGAAAATGGACGAGAATGTATGTGCAAGGATTTTCATATCATAACAAGTCTAATTAAATATTGAAAAGCACCGAAATCTCCCAAGTTCCAAGAAAAATTACCTGCCACCGAAGGCCTCTAACTCTGCGGATAATTAGCGCGGGTTATTGAGGAAAAGTCAGAGATTTGCTTCGAAGGTCCTGCAAGGTTACGTCTTATTACGCCGCATCTATCGTACGGTCTGGTAGCAAGTTCTCGCTAATTTGAACTAACTGGGGATGCCCATTGCGAGTCCCAATTTGCGAGGCTGTGAATGTCGATGTGTTTGCAGACTCTCGCACAGCGATAGGTGAGAAGTAGCTCTACAGGGCAGATTGTAAAGGGAAACAAGTAAATGAGGCACCACATAAAGTGGCCCCGTCACATGAACCTAGCGGCGGCCATATTTGAAGCTGAGAATATAAAGGGGTTTTCTCACTGCATCGATGCCTCTTACTCGAGCCCTGTTTTATCCGTTTCATTTTTTATTCAGGGGTGGGTTTACTGGCCGCTATTGGCCTGCAGTGACGAGCTGCTGAGGACAACAGGTCTGTCGCTATACGGACCAACACTGGCAGCCTATCAGAAGAGAGAGAACAGGTCTGTAGCTATAGCGACCAGTGCTGGCAGCCTATCAGGAGAGATTGTGCAGGTCTGAAGCTATAGCAACCACTGCTGGCATCCTATTAGGAGATACTGAACAGGTCTGTAGCTATAGCGACCAGTGCTGGCAGCCTATCAGGAGAGATTGTGCAGGTCTGTAGCTATAGCAACCAGTGCTTGCAGCCTACAGGAGAGATGGAACAGGTCTGTAGCTATAGCGACCAGTGCTGGCAGCCTATCAGGAGAGATTGAACAGGTCTGTAGCTATAGCAACCAGCGCCTGCAGCCTATCAGAAGAGATTGTACAGGTCTGCATCTATAGCAACCAACCAACGTTGGCAGCCTATCAGAAGAGATTGTACAGGTCTGTAGCTATAGCGACCAGTGCTGGCAGCGTATCAGGAGAGATCACAGGTCTGTAGCTATAGAGACCTGAGGAGCTGATGCAGCCCATACAAGAGGGGATATCTAGGAATAGGTAGGACACTGTTATTGAACACATATTGCAAAGTGACTTGTGTTTGCAAGATCTGTAGTGAGACAATACCTTTAAGTTATACGTATCGGTTCACTGATGATAATAGAGACTATGAATAATGACAGGGGTCCTTTCCAGCTAAATACACCCCAAAAATGAATGGGTAATCTGTTGCAAATTAAATGGAGACCAACATTTCAACAAATATATATTTAAAAAAAAAAAAAAAAAAAAACACTTAAAATATGATTATATATAACAACTTGACAGTTATTTACTCTGAGAGATCTAGTAATATGCTGCCCATAAAAGTCTATGGAGAGGAGAGAGGGAGTAAGGGGGCGTGGCTGAATCAGGACCTCAATAGAGAGGAACATAGAAGCAGCTTTACGAAGTGTCCCACTTCTCAGTACTGCTCTATAATGTCCTGTATGCTGCTTCTGAAGGTGTGTTAGAGGGATGTAGGGGAACAGGATCTTCTATTCTGTATGTGTGAAGTATATGGGAGATGTCATAGCAGCTAGTCTCTACCCACCAGCTCAAGGGTAACCAAAAACACATAGACATGATGTATACAAGGTATATAATGGCAATGAATAGTGCTATTTCTCATGTACACACTCAACTTCTTATATATACATATATATATAGGGAGAGAGAGATGTATTATTATATGTAAGTGTATGTGTGTATATATATATATATATATATATATATATATATATATATATATATATATTACATATATATATATATATATATAATTTTTTTATTTTATTTATTTTTTATTTATTTTTTAATTCAATCTAATATAAAAGCTTGCATTTAAAACTGTCCAGCAACCGCATCAAAGTTTCCTGGGCTTCAATGTAAGCATAAAACTTGGTTCTTTATTCCGACATTCTAAAATTTAGCAGGTGTACAATCCCTTTCATGGCTCATATAGCTTACGCGTTTCGGCAGCTAGCCTTATTCGTAAAGAACCAAGTTTTATACTTGCATTGAAGCCCGGGATACTTTGATGCGGTTGCTGGAATCCTTCCTTCGTTGGACAGGGTGGAGCTCCTGTCCTCTGCGTGCACTGCTAACTGAAAGACTGGCTGACATATATATATTAAGCCTAGTTTAAATGCAGGTAGAGGATAAGTCAGCTCACCAATCATATCCATTCATGTACTTTGACTGCTTGTCAACAAATATTCTTTGGCCAGGTTTAGACTGGCCCACTTGGGAAACCCTGGTTGGGTCTCCTGGGTATGGTGGGCCACTTACAATAGCAAGCCTGGGGCTGCTTTTTAGGGTGAAATGCAGAGAAAGAGAGAAATAAAGCAATAATTATGTACAGTAACTGTAGAATGGGCTCCAAGTATCACTTCCACCTGTGGACCCCAGAAACTAGCTCCACTGGTGGGCCTCAGAAACTAGCTCCAGGGGTGGGCACCAAGAATCGCTTCCTTTGGTGGGCCCCGGAACACCAGTATGACACTGCCTTTGGCCTTCCTAAGGGCTCCATGTACATAGCAGATCTGTAGGTACTTGTTTGGCACCACATGAAGTCCCTATGGCACTCTGTCATCATATGGTGGTGCGGTACCACACCATATGGTAGGGATTTTGTCTCCTACAGGCTTCTAGTGGAGACAACCAAGGTTTAGCATACCTCAGTTATTTTTTCTTTTCATGAGGCATTGTAATAACTTCTATGCGGCTCTGTCGTTTTCACTACACTATTGGTGGCCATGGTTCTTGTCCTTACTAATACCAGAATCCAGCCCTGATGAAGGTAATGGTGACCCTAATGAGGGTGCTGGTGTGTAATAACACTTCTGTGACAAGAGGGTTATCTCGGGAAATGTGTACCTTTTTAATATTAATTACACTGCATTTAGTTTCTTAATTTCATGGTTACTTTGCATTCACAAGAATTCATTAGCTTTCGATAACTTTAACGTAGCCGAGCGTACTTACTTAATTTCACCCAGTTTCCTGTGCATTGTGTCTTGAACGATGGTGACGTTCTAGAGGATGAGTCTGCCCATCCCGTCCATGTATTCTTTCACCAAAGAGGATTTGCAGATCAGTGTGATTGCGGAAATCGTAATATCGCCTTGGAAATGTTACTATTTCATAGAGCAGAATTAGTTTTTTACTCCGATGGCCTGTATTCATTGATCCAGATTTCCTGCTAGTGCCCTATGGTCTAACCTTCCTTCTATCTAAGTACAGGGGTCCAGAGTTTGTTAGTCCTGTATTGCATGTATTATGTTATTAGTCCCATTCTAGATGACTTAGCATTTCTAGTCCAACAACTTAAGTTTACTGGTTATTGTCTGCTGCTTTGACACCTAGTGACCCACACTTTTTACTACTCTGACAATTGATGGACAACACTTTTGGTACTTGACATTTTATGGTCCACACTTGTTGCTACTCCCAACATTCAATGGTCTACATTTCTTTCTCCAACTATTCATGGTCCACACTTGTTACTACCCCGACATTTGATGGCCCACACCGGTTACTACCCTGACATTTGATGGCCCACACTCGTTACTACCCCGAAATTTGATGGCCCACACTCGTTACTACCCCGACATTTGATGGCCCACACTCGTTACTACCCCGACATTCGATGGCCCACACTCGTTACTACCCCGACATTTGATGGCCCACACTCTTTACTACCCCGACATTTGATGGCCCACACTCTTTACTACCCCGACATTTGATGGCCCACACTCTTTTTACTACCCCGACATTCGATGGCCCACACTCGTTACTACCCCGACATTCGATGGCCCACACTTGTTACTATTGTGGCATTTGATAATTCACACTCGTTACTACCCCGACATTCGATGGCCCACACTTGTTACTATTGTGGAATTTGATAATTCACACCTGGTACTACCCCAAAATTCGATGATCCATACTTGTTACCACCCTTAAAAGCAAGGGTCCATACTTGTTACTACCTGGACATTTGATGGCCCACACTCTTTACTACCCCGACATTTGATGGCCCACACTCTTTTTACTACCCCGACATTCGATGGCCCACACTCGTTACTACCCCGACATTCGATGGCCCACACTCGTTACTACCCCGACATTCGATGGCCCACACTCGTTACAACCCCGACATACGATGGCCCACACTCTTTACTCCCCAGACATTCGATGGCCCACACTTGTTACTATTGTGGCATTTGATAATTCACACTCGTTACTACCCCGACATTCGATGGCCCACACTTGTTACTATTGTGGCATTTGATAATTCACACTTGGTACTACCCCGAAATTCGATGATCCACACTTGTTACCACCCTTAAAAGCAAGGGTCCATACTTGTTACTACCTGGACATTTGATGGCCCACACTTGTTACTATTGTGGCATTCGATAATCGACACTTGTTACTACCCTCGCCATTTGATGGGCCACACTTGTTACCACCCCAACATTTGATGTCCCACACTTGTTACTATCCCGACATTTAATGGCCCACACTATTACTATTGTGGCATTCGATAAGCGACACTTGTTACAACCCCTGAATTTCAATGGTCCACACTTGTTACTACCC
Organism: Phyllomedusa bahiana; assembly: GCA_025379985.1. Taxonomy (NCBI): domain Eukaryota; kingdom Metazoa; phylum Chordata; class Amphibia; order Anura; family Hylidae; genus Phyllomedusa; species Phyllomedusa bahiana. Next base: position 33,380 of record JAODAL010016433.1, read on the forward strand.
TGACATTTGATGTCCCACACTTGTTACTACTCCGACATAGTGGCATTCGATAATCCACACTTGTTACTACCCTGACAAGCGACAGTCTGCAATTATTGTTTGTTCAGTACCCAAAATGGGCCAAAATTATTCAAGTCCTGCACACAAATGCCCTCATACCTCAAGTGGCATTTTGTAAAGGGCTTTCATGGCCCCGACCTCAAAGCATTAGGCATTTTCTGTGACTCGTTGGATTATTTTCTATAGAGAGGATACAAGCCTGGAGCCGGTTCATAGACTTGCTTATAAATGTATTGTGACTGCCCTTCCTTCAATCTATGGCTCCGCTCCCTCCCTCCCCCCCATTATAATGTAGTCTCTCTATTGTGCTGTCTAACATTATCCTGTTTTAATTATCTCAGGTAAGCGCGCTCTTTAATGACACTGTGTCCCGAGTCTTGTCTTTGGTTTATGTTGATGTCATGTGCCTTTCATTTCCACTCTGCATTTTTAATCTCGGAGAATAGCACAGAATAATGGCCCCTGGCAGGAGGTAATGAAATTTTCTTAATTCATATTTTCATGCTGAAACCTCGATTGAAAATGGCATCCAATGGCCTAGAGACAGAGCAGCAGTGGCGGTTTCAGGGGACCTCTAATAATGATCCAGTGTTGGCGCAGATGAAGAGCGATAGCACGGCAGAGAAGTAATTTAAGGAAGAAAGAGAGCGCACTATTGCTTTATTGTAGCATATCTAATGATCGGCTGAAGATTCCCAATAGTTTTTGGAGCATGACAAGAGAAACTAATGTTATCTTGCCAAAACAGAAGTCTCTGCTTAATCAGTAGAACAAGATTATTGCTTAAAACACTTTTGCACAATAGATTGCACACAGAATCTCTCCTCCATCTTTCCATGCTTGGTAACATGTAATAACAAACAAGGGAGAATAGAGTCTTAATATCATTTGTTTTGCATTGTGCAGCCTTCTTGCGCCGTCAAAATATAGCGGTATTTTCGTTCAAGATTGACGTCGTTATTGGACCTCATTAAACAATGTTTTTTCGCCATGAATAATAACTTAAGTAGTGAGCGCCTCTTCACAATAACACATCACCGGCCAGGTTTTTTTTTTCCTTTTTTTTTTTTTTTTTCATTTCCAAAAAAAAAGATCAAGTCTGAGTTCTTATTTTCTTGTAATATGAAAATATAAAAGAAAAAAATAATTAGTCTTTTGGTTACGGGAGCTGTCTCTAGGTGTTCTGTGTAGCTCACTTGTTCATAAAAGAACTCCATGGCCCAATCCGCATTGACTTATTTTATTTTTAAAGTGACATAATTTGCGCTCAAAAATCTGCAAAGGCAAATCTGCACCAAAATCCTAAATCACAAAAAAAAACTCATGATAAATGGTTTTTTTGGTGATTTCTTTACTTTTTGTAATATAAAAAAACTCAGAATTAATTATGATTTTTTCCCCCTAATTTCCAAGAAAAAGATCAAGTGTTATTTCTTATATTCTTGTAAAATGAACATTTTAAAGTATGGGAAAAAAGATTTTTTCGGCGAAAGATGTTTGGGTCTCAAAATCTGCAAAGGCAAGTCTGCACCAAAATCATAAATCACAAAACAACTCATGATGATTTTTTTTTTCTTTTTTACAAAAAAGTGTGATTTGTTTTATTTTTTGTAATATGAAAAAACTCAGGATCAGTTGTGATTTTTTTTTCCCCCCCATTTCCAAGAAAAAGATCAAGTATAGTTTCTTATATTCTTGTAAAATGAAAATTTTAAGGTGGGGGGGGAAGCCTTTTTCGGTAAAAGATGTGTTTGGGTTCTGTGTAGCTCACTTGTTCATAAAAGAACTCCATGGCCCAATCCGCATTGACTTATTTTATTTTTAAAGTGACATAACTTGCTCTCCAAATCTGCAAAGGCAAATCTGCACCAAAATCCTAAATTACAAAAACACTCATGATGATTTTTTTTTCTTTTTACAAAAAAGTGCGATTTGTTTTATTTTTGGTAATATGAAAAAACTCCGGATCAGTTGTTGTTGTTTTTTTTTTCCCCCATTTCCAAGAAAAAGATCAAGTGTCATTTCTTATATTCTTGTAAAGTTAAAATTTTAAAGTGGGGGGGAAAAAAAGCCTTTTTATCGGTAAAAGATATGTTTGGGTCCTGTGTTCATAAAAGAGCTCCATGGCCCAATCCACATCGACTTATTTTATTTTTAAAGTGACATAATTTGCTCTCAAAATCTGCACCAAAATCCTAAATCACAAAAAACACTCGTGATAAATGTTTGGTGTTTTTTTGGGTTTTTTTGGTTTTTTTTACAGAAAGTGTGATCTCTTTATTTTTTGGGAATATTAAAAAACTCGGGATCAATTGTGATTTTCTTTTTTCCTCATTTTCAGGAAAAAGATCAAGTGTAAATTTCTATATTCCTGTAAAACAAAATTTTTAAGTGAATAGAAGAAAAGGCTTTTTTGGTAAAAAATGTGTTTGGGTTCTGTGTAGCTCACTTGTTCATGAAAGAGCTGAAGTTGAAATGTGCAATTATTTTGACAGATTTTGCTATGGATCCATGGCCAAATCCACAACATTTATGAAGTTTCATTTTCAATTCACATAATTGTGCTCTAAGAATCTACAAAGGCACATGTGCACCAAAATCCTAAATCACAAAAACCCGCATTATAATTTTTTTATTTTTTTTATTTCAAGAAATAGATTGAGTGCAGTTTTTTAGTTTTGCAATATGAAAACTTAAAAGAAAAAATAGAGACTTTTCCTAAGACGAGATGTTTGGATGCGTTTCATATAGATCACATGTTGATAAGAGCTCAAAGTCAACATTTTAAGTTGCTGTGGATTCATGGCAGGTTCCGCAGCTGCATATTTTTAATAAACTTTTTTTCCTCTCTTAATTTTTAATTCATCTAATTTGCTCTAAAAACCTTCAGAGGCAAATTTGATAGCCCACACTTTTTACTACCCCGGCAAACCTACAGTCCCTATCCCGTACGTAACCCGGGGGCTGCCTGTGTAGTTTCAATCTAGTTAATAAATAGATATAGCAATAGTAATTATTTGATTGTTTAAAAAAAATAAATACAGGCAGTCCCTGACTTAAACCGTTCCAACTTACATCTGTCCCCTAGTTACAAACGGAGACTTATGGGGCGTGCTGGCACTTGTAGTTCCATGTTCCACAGCAAATAGTAGTTGTGGAATGACAAGTTCCAGCGTGCCACAGCAGCACATGAGCTGAAACTAAGGTGAAATATTCATAACAAGGGCACACACAGCAAAACTTGTGTAAAAACCCTTCCCTGCACTATTCAAAACTTAAAAAACATTTTTGTGCTGGAGTTACAGTTAATAAATCTACCTTTACCGTCTTACATAGAAATTCAACTTAAGAACAAACCTACTGTCCCTCTTCCGTTCGTAACCTGGGGACGGCCTGTATATATTTTTCCTGCCATCCAATAGGTAAAGTTAGGATTTTTTTTCGTCCTAGGCAATTGCTCGTGCGCCCACGATATTGTTTAATGCCGTCCATTTATTGAACGTGTCTTTTAATTCAGCTGTTCTGTAGTATTTCTCCTTTCTTATGTTCTCCATGTTTTTTAAAGGGGTTGTCTCACTACCACTGATTCTTCATACTTCAGTCCTGTTTTCTTGGTTTCATTTTGAATTTGGGGTGTGTTTACTGGCTTCTACTAGGGTGCAGTAGAAGCCAGGTCTGTAGCTGTAGCAACCAGTGCTGGCAGCCTATCAGGAGAGATCGAAAAGGTCTGTAGCTGTAGCAAACAATGCTAACAGCCTATCAGGAGCGCTCGAACAGGTCTGTAGCTATAGCAACCAGTGCTGGCAGCCTATCAAGAGAGATCGAACAGGTCTGTATCTATAGTGACCAGTGCTGGCAGCCTATCGGGAGAGATCAAACAAGTCTGTAGCTATAGTGACTAGTGCTGGCACCCTATCAGGAGAGATCAAACAGGTCTGTAGCTATAGTGACTAGAGCTGGCAGCCTATCATTAGAGATTGAATAGGTCTGTAGCTTTAGCAACCAGTGCTGGCAGCCTATCATAGAGATTGAACAGATCTGTAGCTATAGTGACCAGCACTGGCAGCCAATCACGAGAGATTGAAAAAGGTCTGTAGCTATAGCAACCAGTGCTGGCAGCCTATCAGGAGAGAACGAACAGGTCTGTAGCTATAGTGACCTGAGGAGCTGATGCAGCCCATACAAGAGGGGATATCTCAGAATAGGTAGGACACTGGTAATGGAGACATATTGCAAAGTGACTTGTTTTTGCAAGATCTTTAACATAAAAAGCAGCAATCCCTGTAGTGAGACAACCCCTTTAAATCACTAATGAATCAGATCTCTTTTTTTTTCCCACTCCTGAAAGTGACAAATGAGTCGTATCCCAAGTCTGTGCAGATACGTTGAGCTCCATGACTCTGCTCTCAACCACGTTATCTTAAACAGCGTTCGGCGCGAGATGAAAAGCGGATTTATGCGCTTATTAATATTTTATATATAGTTTTGTTTGCCAGAATGGAACATGGCTGACATCCTGAGGAACGTGTTTTCCGTGGCGGATAATTACAGGGAACACAAAGAGGAGGCTGCGCTCGCTTTTGAAAGCATCTTCTGGTTCTGTGTAGTTTATGGTCGTTATCGCCGACTGTACAACATGTGGGAAACGCATTCTTCTCATTGCAGTGTCAGTAATGATCCGGCTACCGGGCCGTGTGGGCAGGAGCTAGATAAGGCTGGGGAGAGAACCTGGCCGCTTCACACGACAAATGCTATGGATTAATACATTGCAAGAATAACCAAGTGATAACTGACAAGCCAAGGCCAAAGCTACGCGGGTGATAAAGACAAGAGACAGGGGCGCAGCTTGTGGCTCCGGGGGCCTTGTTGCAAATTTTAGTAATGAGCCCATGCAGCGTTTATTTTATTGATGTCTTGTTATGTGGCACACACCCCTTTGGATGCACTCGTGTGCATGGATGAGACCGCTATCGCTGCAAGCCTATGGGTATGATCGCATGGGGCGGATTTTGTCGTGGCAAATTTGTCGTGGATTTAACTGCAGATTTTGCTACGTCGACTTGATTGGAAGAAGGCTGCAACTTCAGATAAACCAGATCTGCACGACTTGGCTGGATGTGGGAGCTGGGGCTGCACTGGTATTTTACAATTACCCTCATAGTAACAGCAGGGTACCTATAATAATCACATACAGCCCCCACATAATAACAGCAGGGTACCTATAATCACATACAGTACCCCGATAATAACAGTGGGGTACCTATAATAATCACATACAGCCCCCACATAATAACAGCAGGGTACCTATAATAATCACATACAGCCCCCACATAATAACAGCAGGGTACCTATAATAATCACATACAGCCCCCACATAATAACAGCAGGGTACCTATAATAATCACATACAGCCCCCACATAATAACAGCGGGGTACCTCTAATAGTGACATACAGCCCCCACATAATAACAGCGGGGTACCTCTAATAGTGACATACAGCCCCCACATAATAACTGCAGGGTACCTATAATCACATAGAGTACCCCCATAATAACAGCAGGGTACCTATAATAATTGAATACAGCCCCCACATAATAACAGCAGGATACCTCTAATAGTGACATACAGCCCCCACATAATAACAGCAGGATACCTCTAATAGTGACATACAGCCCCCACATAATAACAGCAGGATACCTCTAATAGTGACATACAGCCCCCACATAATAACAGCAGGGTACCTATAATAATTGAATACAGCCCCTAAATAATAACAGCGGAGTACCTATGATAATCACATAAAGTACCCCCATGATTACAGCGGGATACCTATAATAATCACATACAGTCCCCACATAATAACAGCGGGGCACCTATAATAATCACATACAGTCCTAACATAACAGCGGGGTACCTATAATAATCACATACAGCCCCCACATAATAACAGCAGGGTACCTATAATCACATACAGTACCCCCATGATTACAGCGGGATACCTATAATAATCACATACAGGACCCCCATAATAACAGTGGGGTACCTATAATCACATAGAGTACCCCCATAATAACAGCGGGGTACCTATAATAGTTGAATACAGCCCCTAAATAATAACAGTGGAGTACCTATTATAATCCCATACAGCCCCCACATAATAACAGCAGGGTAACTATAATAATCACATACAGCCCCCACATAATAACAGCAGGGTAACTATAATAATCACATACAGCCCCCACATAATAACAGCAGGGTACCTATAATCACATACAGTACCCCCATGATTACAGCGGGATACCTATAATAATCACATACAGTTCCCACATAATAACAGCAGGGTACCTATAATCACATACAGTACCCCCATGATTACAGCGGGATACCTATAATAATCACATACAGTACCCCCATAATAACAGCAGGGTACCTATAATCACATAGTACCCCCATAATAACAGCGTGGTACCTATAATAATCACATACAGTACCCCATAATAACAGTGGGGTATCTATAAGTGTCACATACCGACCCCCCATAATAATAGCGGGGTACCTATAATAATCACATACATATTTGACAATTGCCATGTAGACATAGCTCCTGGACCACCTAACTAGTACGTGTATGAACGGGGCTGCGGAATGTTTTTGTCATAGCCCCGCTCTATAGATGTCTGAACAGGTGTACAGAAAAATTTGGTACGGTCTGCGGCAGACACGGTACTTTTGAACGTGGCAAAGATGTGGGGGCTTGTTGCGCCAGAGTTGTACACCGCGCCAAATTTTCGCGCAGAACTGTTGTACAAATCCATACCGGTTTCAAAGTGGCTGAGACTACTCTTGGTGTAGAACAGGACACGTTTATACAGTACTGGGAGACCAAGGACTGAATACCAGCCTGAAACGCGTAGGAGCATTACATTGTCCTTGCTGTGTGTAGGTTTTTTTGCTGCTCCATGATTCCATTTTAATATGTACGGTATTGAAATAAGTTTAGACTTTATGGAAAGCTGGCAATTTTTTTTCTTTCTGCATACTGTCGGATTGTGCAGAGGTAGAACTGGCGAGTCGGTGCCAGGTTCATAATGTTGCCCTGTGTCATACCTCCCAATTTTTTTGAAATTGCAAAAAGGGACACATCAGGCCACCCCCCTAACCACGCCCAATCACATGACATCACACCAGGACACTCCTCTAACCACGCCCAAACACATAGATGCCAACTTGTTAGACAGCCAAAAAGGAACACATTTTCAGGATCACATTGTATCCAATGATGAAGTATTACAGGGGTTGTCTCACTACAAGGATCGCTGCTTTTTATGTTAAAGATCTTGCAAAAACAAGTCACTTTGCAATATGTGTCCATTACCAGTGTCCTACCTATTCCTAGATATCCCCTCTTGTATGGGCTGCATCAGCTCCTCAGGTCGCTATAACTACAGACCTGTTCTATCTTTCATGATAGGCTGCAAGCACTGGTTGCTATAGCTACAGACCTGTTCAATCTCTCCTGGTAGGCTGCCAGCTCTGGTCGCTATAGCTACAGACCTGTTCAATCTCTCCTGAAAGGCTGCCAGCGCTGGTCGCTGTAGCTACAGACCTGTTCTATCTTTCATGATAGGCTGCCAGCACTGGTCGCTATAGCTACAGACCTGTTTGATCTCTCCTGATAGGTTGCCAGTGCTGTTTGCTATAGCTACAGACCTGTTTGATCTCTCCTGATAGGTTGACAGTGCTGTTTGCTATAGCTACAGACCTGTTTGATCTCTCCTGATAGGCTGCCAGCACTGGTCGCTATAGCTACAAACCTGGCTTCTACTGCATCCTAGTAGAAATCAGTAAACACGCCCCTGAATTAAAAATAAAACCAAGAAAATAGGACTAAGATGAATCAATGTAGTGAGACAACCCCTTTAAGTAAATTATGTAATATGCAGTGAGGAAGCAATCCGATATTTTTTTTAAAGCAAGATAGTCAGTTTATTGACGAAAGCTATTCTCCAAATGAAAGAGGGACAATTTATAGAGCTCAGAGGGACATGGGTTAAAAATTGGGATTATTCCTCCAAAATAGGGACACTTGGGAGGTATGCTGTGCGTCTATAGATTGCAGGTGATGCAGGACGTTATACTGTAAATTTGAAGAAGCCATCAGCATGCAGATGTCCATAAAAATGGATCCTTTACTCAGAGGCGTAACATACAGCTTCTGGGCCCCAGTGCAAAATCTATAGCGGGGGCCCCCCCACCTAACCATATACCACTTATAGTTCTGGTGTTTTCCTATGTTGTATTCGGCCCTTTGGGCCCCCTCAGACTCCAGGGCCCATACTGACTGCTACCTCTACACCCCCTATAGCTATGCCCCTGTCTTTATTGATGCCACTCAAGAATATACAGCAGGGTGATATCACAGGTGCGGAATTCTGGCGCATTTCGAGCCACTACTGGCTCTCAAAGGGGTTTTGCCACGATGTAATGTTGACGTGGGATCCTCCAAAATGGGTATTTAATCACTTTTCTAAATATATGTGATTATGAATAGTGAAGCCTCTGAGAGCTACAGCCTAACTTACATGCCCTTAGTTTCCTGGACGTTTACATTAGACACGCCGCGCTTGCTTGTTTGCACTTCTTATCTGATGACAGGGAACATGAAGGAGCTTGCAAGGGGCTGGGGAGAAATGTGCAGTGTATGAGTCTGTCTGCTGTATAGAGAATCCACTGTTGTAATGTTATTATTTGAGTGAACTTTTGAGATGCTCCCTTCTTCCTCACTCTCTGCTCACCTCCCTCCCTCTCATCCCTGCAGCGTTCATGACTCAGCATCATTTGTTTATATTCTCCCCTGAGCTGATAAGTGGTAAGGAACTCACTTCGTGGCAAAACCCCTTTCAATCATAGCATAGTGTAACAATCTATCTGCCGATATACATTGGTTATACTTGCATCCATCATAAACTTGATTTTTTTTTTCAAGTTAACATCTTACTGCTTTTTTGTGTGCATTATTCAGGACTTTAAACTTGTATCCACCATAAAGATGAATGTTTGCTGCTCTTGGTTGGCGTCTCTCACTTCATTGCATCCGCTTCATCCCGGGGTTCTGTGTCTGATTTATGACCCGGCTTATTGTCTCCTTGCAGGTGTAACAATAGGACGCAGTGTGTGGTGATCACAGGATCCGACGTGTTCCCTGACCCGTGTCCGGGGACCTACAAGTACCTGGAAGTCCAATATGAATGTGTACCCTACAGTAAGTAAACCCAATTGTCTCTCGCTCTGTAAAGACTAAAAACGTGTTCTCCCCGGCACCAGACGCTGGCAGTGCGTGCGCTCCAGACACCCAGAACCAATCTGCATGCAGCACAGGCAAGACCTACCCCGGTGGCCGGGAGCCATGACGAGAGTCTGGCCAACTCTCCTCCTGCAGCCTTAAGTGTTTGCTTTCAGGACCAGTGTTTTTCTAGAAAATAAACCAGATTTAGCCGTTGTGGGTGCCAGACAGAATGTGTGGATGTGCCCAACGCTGGGGCCTGACAAATTGATTTGGCTCACACTTTCCTAAAGAAAGTATTGACTTTGATTTCAATCACTAGTTGCTCGCGCGGCTACCTGCTGCCGTCGCTCCTTGTGTGCATTTTATTAGCTCTCGCTGAGACAAATCCCTCCATTATATTTGTTTTAGGAGGAGAATCACTGTCAGCAAACTATAAATCGAACTGGCATGTGTGGCTCGCCGGGCACGGCCCGAGATGTGTTCTTCTGCCTTGTGCCCGGATGGCATGCTGAAAAAGAGACAGAGCGTTGAATTCTCCCTAAAACTTACAAAAATGGCCGATTAAAGTAGGATACCATCCTGGAGTTGTTGTTTTTTTTTAAGCTTCTATCAAAGGAGGTAATAAAAGCATGTTGGCTGGATTTTATTTATTTTTTTTTTTTTAAAGGGACACTTCAGTAAGTGACAATTTTGTTAAAATAAAAATTAAAAAATCTACATTTTAGAATTTTTGGCAGGATTTTTTTTTTCTGCACACCTATGCAATTAAAATTAAAATGTTGCCCTTCTCCGGCTGTGTCCAATTAAAGTAGGATACCATCCTGGAGATTTTTTTTTTTTTTTTTTTTAAGCTTCTATTAAAGGAGGTAATACAATCATGTTGGCTGGATTTTATTATTTTTATTATTATTTTTTTTTTAAAGGGACACTTCCTTCAGTAAGTGATAATTTTGTTAATTTTTTAAAGAAAATTCTACATTTTAGAATTTTTGACAGGATTTTTTTTTTTTTTCTGCAGACCTATCCAATTAAAATTAAAATTTTGCCCTTCTCTGGCTGTGTCCAATTAAAGTAGGATACCACCCTGGTTTTTTTTTTTTTTTTTTTTTTAAGCTTCTATAAAAGGAGGTAATAAAATCATGTTGGCTGTATTTTGTTTTTTTTAAAGGGACACTTCCTTCAGTAAGTGATAATTTTGATAAAATAAATTTAAAAAATTTCTACATTTTAGAATTTTTGGCAGGATTTTTTTTTTCCACAGTCCCATGCAATTAAAATGAAAATGTAGCCCTTCTCTGACTGATAATTAAAAGGAACAACCCCTGAGTCTAATTTCCGTTTACTGAATTTGATTAAAAAAATTCTAATCAGCATGTAGTCTCATTACAGATAGTAGGCAATGATATAATGATCGCTCTATTGCTTTCTGGACAGGCTGAAATAAAGATTAGACTAGACTGGAAGGGCAATGACCAGAGAAAAACATGAGAGGTCATCAGGTTATTTCTTTTTTTTTTTTTTTTTTATGCAGCCTTCGGGTATGTTCACACAGCTTAATTGCGGGGCGCGGGGGGCCCTTAGACTGTCATTACTCGTGGTGCGTATTCGCCACAAGTAATTCACTTGTCACTTATCTCCCCGCGCGTCGTATTGAACGAGCGGGAAGAGGAGGCGCAATCCATAGTTCTCTATGAGAAATGTGGATTACTGTAGTGATTGGGGCACATTTTGCTCATATTAGACCGCAGTACGCTCTCAATACGTAGTGAAATGCGTCCCAAAATAAGCCGTGTGAACTTACCCCCCTTCCTACTTATCGGGTCCTGCTGATAACACTTACACCTCTCAAGTCCATAGCGGGCCTGGAAATTGTCAAGCACAACTCACTGCCTCTATCGGAGCGGTGGTCAGACAGAAGAACCAGGGAGTCATGTACAACTTAAAAAAAAAAATACGCATAATATTGACACATGGCTCGTTAATATGTGTAAAAAAAAAACAATGAATGATGGCAGTGTCCCTTTAAGAAAAAATATAAGTGTCGTAACTGGCAGGAGGACATGTTTCCTTCAGGACTCTGGCACCCTCTGGTTAGCATCTCTTCTTCATTGAGGCCCTGACTCAAAAGATAATATAGATATGGAAATGTGTAACATTTAGACAGTAGAGGTAAATGTTCCAGGAATTTGCCAAAACTGGAGACATGAAGCTTTTTTTTATTATTATTTATATAGATTTAAATATTTAAATGTTTCCAAAGCAAAAATAATACATAAAAAAATGTAAAGAACCCATAACTGAAAAAATGCAAATTACCTTTCTTTGAAGTGATGAACCATGGACCTAGCAAAGGTGAGGGTGAGTAGGACGTGGGGGTATTTTACTTTGCCAAGGACTGATCTCTACCCCCACCCACACATTTCTTAATTACTTCCTGTTGTTTATACGTTCCCAGTATAATCCATATTCACGGGCGCCACGGCCGAATTTTCTTCTATCAGGCTGTCAATGGATTCCAGCTTAGGATCTCCAGGGAAGGGTCCCAGATGGAGCAGCTCCGTGTGGCTCTAGCATGAACTCTTTGTAAAATCCAGTCCACCACTCCAAGAATTGAGTAGATGCAACCTTTAGTGATTGACCATAAGGTGGTACTGAGGGACAACCCACCTGCCCTCTCACTTTCCCAACTAAGGCTCTTTTCTAAATTCTCATTGGAAACCATTAAACAGGGCCAGCGATGAGAAATGGACATGGTCGAATTTTAGTAGGGTCCATCCAGTTCGGCCAAGGTGGCGGCCTGTCTTTATTGGTATGAAGCCCTATTTCTTTCAATCAGTAACCACATGATGTTCGACGGAGGCCGAGTTCATAGTGCACGTGGTTGACCGCGCCATTTTGTCTGGCACAGAAAGTGTTTACGCCCCCGGAAGCAAAGCAAATGTAGTCCTATTTGGACAACATGTCCCCTACTGTTCCCTCTGTATCCATCATGGCATTGGTCTGGATACTTTTTAAGGTATCCAAACAGATACTTGCAACGGAAAGGACGTGTAGTGTGAACCCAACCGGAGGCTGTCAAAGGGGTTGTCCATTCTACGAAAAAGTATCTGCTATTTTTAGAGCAGTTAAAATAGAGAACAAAAAAACCTCTTCCCTTTGCAGCATCCTCCGTTTCAGCGCCCTGCTGCCCCCGGTGCTCCCTGCCGATGACGTTGCAATCATTGGTCACATGACGCTGTAGCCGGTTACAGGCCTCGGCGGTTGTACCTAGAGGAATAGACCGGTGATGCCTCTGACAGCTGCAGGGTCACATGACCTCTCTGGCAGGGAGCGGTGCTGCTGGAACCAGACACATCTTAAAAGCCAGTTAATTTTTTTTGTTCGTTTTCAGTCCCTGTCTCCAAAAAAGGGGGTGAAAAAAACAGTGACCTATCTACAATGTAACAATTCAGTTAAAGGTGGATCTCAACCTAAGGGGCTGTTTACACGGCACAGTGCAAGTACCTGTCGGAAATCCCGACAGGTATTTGCACTGTTTTCGAGTTTGGCACACGGCCTCCGGGGGACGACTTTTCTCCGTAGTTAGCAGAGAAAAGCCCTCCCCCTTCACATAAACTTGTTCATCTTCCATCCGAAAAACGGTCAGAAGAATGAACATGATTTTTGGACCGCCGGCGGTCTAAAAAGCCGCCGGGTGGAATACAATTTAAAGGTTGTCACGCGGTTTGCAGACGGTTTTCAAAACCGAAAACCGTCTGAAAAACCGGGTGAAAACCCCTGCAGTGGGGACAAGCCCTAATAGTACAGAGGAACAACCCTGATTCAGATCCGCACTCTTCTAAGGTCTGGCAGTTTTAGTGGTTATGGATAATCTGCCTAGCAACAGGGATTATTGTAAAAACCATCCCTGGCAAACATTGGCTTATAGGGGTTGTCCATTAAAAAAAAAATATTGCCTTGCATTGGGGTCAAAGTGGGCCAAAAAAACCCCCAAAAAACTAATACTTATCTCTTTGTCCCCACCGCTTTCTAGCTTCTGTTGATCCGCTCCTCTTCACTTCCAGGTGCTCGTCCCAACACAGGGGAGAGGCTCGTGCTTCAGTGCGAGTAAATGTGTCGGGATGAGAATGGGGAAGTCAAGAGAAGCAGCGGGGGACGGTGAGGGCGAGTGTCAGGTTTTCTTTATTTTTTGGCCCATCCTGGCTCCACCATTTTTTTTTTTTTTTAAATGGACAGCCCCTTTAAAGATTACCACTGTGCTACAGAGGTGGAGGAGTCGTTCTGTATTTCCTACTGCTATACTTTTGATGTGAAAATAATAATAATAAAAAAAAAAAAAATGGCGGTGGTCCTCTTCCGGGTGCATTTTATGAAGAAATTGGCAAAGATTCGTTCCAGATCTTGGTTGATTGAGCCTTCGAGCTTCTGCCCGTGTCTTGGAGAAGGGATGTACGAATGTGCCCTGAAAGCCTGCACTGCTTCCTGCCGCCCGTCCTATTCCACCATCTTCAGCGATAAGACCCCATTTATTCTCCATCACGTAGAAAATGTCATCTTATTTCCTTTTAGCCAGTATTTGAGAATGTGTTTGAAGATATCCCGCCTGCATCCTGTTCATTTAGTTGACGTATTCTTGTAGCTTATGATAACATTTCATGTTTTCTCCATCACAGGAAACTAATTTAAGTTGCTTTAAGGAAATGTTGTGTCCAGTAATAAAATGCTCGGCCAAGCAGTGTTACAAGTCATCGTAAGCTGGGAAGAAGGATACAAAGCGAGCTTGAAATAACGCCCAGCTAATAGCTCTCCAACACGTTGGCGGCAGCGGATATCCTCTTTGGGTGGCCACATTAGCTTGCAGCCTAACCCTTTGCTGGAAATTGACACTACCAAGTATTGATGCTACTTGATGGGGGTTTTCCCACCATAGACTTTGATGACATATTGCTAGGATAGGCCATAAACGTCTGATAGGAGCGAACTGCACCTATCTTGGGAAAGGACCCTGAAACGTTACAGATCGCTTGCACACGACTCTCTATACTGTTCTATGGGAGCTCCAAGCAGAGCCGAACACATCGCTCTCCTGTACTGAGAACTCCCATAGAGCAGAATGGAGAACACAGCGCTCCCCTGTACTGGGAACTCCCATAGAGGAGAATGGAGAACACAACACTCCCCTGTACTGGGAACTCCCGTAGAGGAGAATGGAGAACACATCGCTCTCCTGTACTGAGAACTCCCATAGAGCAGAATGGAGAACACAGCGCTCTCCTGTACTGGGAACTCCCATAGACCAGAATGGAGAACACAGCGCTCTCCTGTACTGGGAACTCCCATAGAGGAGAATGGAGAACACAACACTCCCCTGTACTGGGAACTCCCATAGAGGAGAATGGAGAACACAACACTCCCCTGTACTGGGAACTCCCATAGAGGAGAATGGAGAACACATCTCTCTCCTGTACTGAGAACTCCCATAGAGCAGAATGGAGAACACGGCGCTCTCCTGTACTGGGAACTCCCATAGAACAGAATGGAGAACACAGCGCTCTCCTTTACTGGGAACTCCCATAGAGGAGAATGGAGAACACAACACTCCCCTGTACTGGGAACTCCAATAGAGGAGAATGGAGAACACAACACTCCCCTGTACTGGGGACAGGGGAATGGAAAAAAAACAGCGCTCCCCTGTAGGGGGAATTCCCATAGAACAGAATGGAGAGAATACAGCGCTCCCTTGTACTGGGAACTCCCATAGAAGAAACTGGAGAACAAAGCGCTCCCCTGTACTGGGAACTCCCATAGAACAGAATGGAGCACTGTAACTTTTGGGGGCCCATTCAAAAGATAAGTGCAGGTTCCAGAGGTGGGACTCGCACCTCTATAGGGGAAACATCCCTTGAAGGGGAATCTGTGACCGGCTTGTCTTTTTTAGTACATACTAGTGTTTACCATGACGTAACCATTCTGGAGCATCTTTCCTTAGATTTCTCTTGTGTAGCTCTCCTGTTATTCCTCTTACAAATTCATTACCAATCTGTCAGCTGGGTGTTGGCAAGTGGGGGTGTGTCCCTGCTAAGTCTGGCATCGTCCAATCGCTGCTGAGTCAGTGTGTTCAGGGACACGCCCCTCTCCAAAGTAGAACGGTAACACCCATCTGACAGATACAGTCATACTTTTCTAGAAGGAACAACAGAGGAACAGCACAACACAGAGTTATAGGAGAAGAGGCTCCAGGATTATTGTTTCACAGGGAACACAGACCTGTCAGGGGAGGTCACAGGTGTTCATTAAAGGGGTTTTGCCTTAGCTGTTATCTGCTCAGAACAGAAGATAAACAAATCATGCTCTGTCATGAACTGCTGCAGGGGGACAGAGAGAAGGCCTGAGCAGAGCGAGTAAGCAAGAGAGTGTCTGCAATGTTTACTAAGACAATTACATTACAACTAGTGGATTCTATATACAGCAGACAGCCTCATACACATTTATCCCCAGCCCCTTGAAAGCTCCTTCATGTTCCCTGTCATCAGATAAGAAGTGCAAACACGCAAGTGCGGCCAGATCAGCTCCTGTCAGCTCCTGGTCGTGTCTAATGTAAACTTTTAAGTAACTAAGGGCATGTAAAGAAAGCTGTAGCTCTGAGGCTTCACTTTTTGTAATCACATACATTTAGAAAAGTGATTAAATACCCATTTTGGAGGATCCCACGTCAACATTACATCGTGGCAAAACCCCTTTAAAGGGAACCTGTCACATAGGTTGTGCCCCCTTGCTGAGGGCAGCACAAGCCAGTGTCAGACCCGCTGTTTCCATCACTGTGTCCCTTATTCTGTAAGATGCTGCAGTTTTAGAGCATTTACCCCTCAAATCTTATTCATGAGCAGGTGTTGGCTCCACCCACCAAAGGATAGCTCCGCCCACTGTCAGTTATTCACATGTTTCTACCTATTCAAAGTAATAGGTTTGTCAGTTGAGGTGGGCGGGGCTAGCCTCAGGTGGGCGGGGTTTGAAAAAACTGACTCTCTGAAGGACTCTTCGAATGACTTCTGGCAGAAAACTGCAGATTTGGGCATTAAATGCACGAAAACTCCAGCATCTTACAGAATAAGGGACACAGCGCTGGAAACAGCAGGTCTGACACTAACGTGTTTTGTCCTCAGCAAGGGGTTAACAACCTATGTGACAGGTTCTCTTTAAGGAACACCCCAAGTGATACTGGTACGGCGTTCGGCTTGGAGAAGAGCATAATAATTGCAGTTTTGGTAAATTGGATGCTTGGAGCCGCGAACCATCACCACAGATAGGCTGCAAGCTGATAAAGCCAAATAAAGGGATACCCCCCAATGTGGTTTTGAAAAAAAAAAATAAAAAAATCCCCAAAAATCTAATTAATCAATGCAAAGATAAGTAACTATGGAATTAAGTGATAAATGCAGATTACTGCTGGAATAATTCCAAATAGGACTTTACTCCTATTAAACGGA
Source organism: Phyllomedusa bahiana (assembly GCA_025379985.1). Classification (NCBI taxonomy): domain Eukaryota; kingdom Metazoa; phylum Chordata; class Amphibia; order Anura; family Hylidae; genus Phyllomedusa; species Phyllomedusa bahiana. The sequence continues at coordinate 50,213 of JAODAL010016433.1, forward strand.
TAGGATGTTCTGTTGCCACCTGAACGTTACATCTTTCTAATATCTGACCCCATCCAGAAGTGATGGATGGAGATTTTTCTGTCAATGTTCTATTAACTTTTACGTCTAATTTTATTTTTAGCAATCAGGATGTTTTTTTCCCCTAGTGGCCGTACAAAGGATTCCTTATGCGTGGATTTCATCCTTGTGTTAATGTAATGACATGAAGTATGTATGTGCACAGCTGTAACTCACGTCATTTATGTTACTATAACACCTACAGCACATGCTCTAGAAACCGCTATCAAGTATAGATGTAGGAATCGCTCTATGTTGAGGTATCTCAATCTATTTCTATGTGTCGACAACTCGCGTGTGGGTTGTGTAACTCTGACAACCGTGCGCGGCCGCAGTGGTCGCACACGAGACTGTATGGGAGAAGGTAGGTATAATACATCTATACTGGATAGTGGTTTCTCTGTCTTTGACTTATAGGAGTTCTGTGTGTGGTTATCTCTTTTAAGGATCATCTTAAAGGAGCACTCCATTTTTTCGCCTTAGTTCATTAGAAATTGCTTTAACATATAATCTGCTTTTACCTGCAGCTGAATACAGGACTCCTGGCTGCTGCAACAACCTCTGTTAGGTCACATGACCTGCTCTCTGATTGGCTGACATTGTGCCTTTGATGCTGACGGGAAGTCTGTCTCTTTGCATTCCTATGAGACTGACTTTGAACCTCCCATAGGAATGCATTCGAGAAATTTACTTCCCGGTACTGAGTGCAGGTCACATGACCCAACGGCAGCAGTGAGAAATGCTGTATTCCGCTGCAGGCAAGCAGAGTATATATAAAAGTAATTTCTAATGAAAGAAAAAAAGTAGATGGCTTTTATTTGTTGATGTGGGAACCAGGGTCACTTTTTGGGAGACATTTTCCATAAATGAGACCCATACATTTAAGGATAGTCTTATACATACCGTTTTTTACAGCATTGCAGCCACATTGATAAACTGTCGGGGAATGAGCTTCACAGTTTAGATTACGTTTTCTAATTCAGTTTACTTTAGTTTTTTTTTTTTATCCCAAATTTTCTTCCATCTTCAAAGAATTTTGGACTTGTTTTCTAGAACCCATTTTCAAAAGATTTATCCACCTTCACAGCAAGTGTTTTCCACTATGTCGCTGCATCTAAAATAAAAATTTAAAGACTGCAAACGATTGTGGTCACAGCTCTTATGTGCCACTATGGCAACAGACTACAAGCAACCACTGTGTAGTCTGAGCCTCCAGTCTTATACATATGAATGTGTCAAATATATGTATAAAAAAGTAGGGGAAGGATGGACGGAGCTGTACTATGCAGGGTGTACTTGTCGTCTGTTACCATAGAGCACGAGTCTGCAACGTCAGCTCTCCAGCTGTTGGGAAACTACCACTCGCATGATGCCCACTGATATAGATTATATAAATGCATGATGGGAGTTGTAGTTTCCCAACAGCAGGAGAGCCGACGTTGCACACCCCCTGCCATAGAGATAGATAAGTAGCTAGATAAATAATCTCACATATGGGTTTTGTACATTCTTCTGTCTCTGCCCTTTATCTGTATATTTGAGCTGCTTCTCATTGATTAAGACATCCCCCGGTCACACAACGAGTCTTCCCACAGGATGCCCCTCACCTCTGTGTTGCATGAATTTTTCGTATCGATTATCAGGTTGCTTCATTTGTTTACCCTAATATCTAGTCGATGGGATAAAATAAATGTTTCTTCAAGTAGAGCAACTGTCTAAGTGTTTTTATAGCATGTTTATGGATCGAGCGCAGGTTTTTAATTTTTTTTCATATTCTTGCCTTCTTATCGATGCGTGTGCCTGCATACATACTTTAATAAGTATTGAATACATGGGCTTGTTAATATCGTGGGACATTCATCAAACTGTCCCGGAACGAGCTCATTACAATAATCACAGCAATAGGTATTATTCTCTAAGTGAGGAAGGCTTAATGAACAGAAGATTTATCATTTTTATGCGTTACATAGGATGCTATTATTTTGCCTAAGGTTAAGCTGGCTTTTTTAGAACAATACATTGTCATGTTTTTTTTTTTCCTTTTTAATTATGTCCAGCAAAGTATATAGCTGGCTAGCTAGATGGCTTCCTGCATGGCTTGATAGTTCAGTATGTGGCTGACAGGTGTATATGTGCCTACCTGGCTGACTAATTAAGGTGTGCTGGCTGGCTAGATATGATGACTGTCTACCTTCCTGGCAAGTTAGGTAAGGTGACTGCTTTCATGGCTGGATAGACTAGTTGACTGCCTGACTGTCTAGGTAAGATGACTGGAGGACTGACTGCCTGCCTGGCTGGCTAGGTAGGGTGACTGGCTGGCCAACTAGGTAAGGCGGCTGCCTGGCCGGCTGGCTGTCTGGCTAAGGTGGCTGGCTGGCTAGCTAAGGTGACTGCCTGGCTGGGTGGCTGACTAGCTAAGGTAACTGCCTGGCTGGGTGGCTGGCTAGCTAAGGTAACTGCCTGGCTGGGTGGCTGACTAGCTAAGGTAACTGCCTGGCTGGGTGGCTGGCTAGCTAAGGTAACTGCCTGGCTGGGTGGCTGGCTAGCTAAGGTAACTGCCTGGCTGGGTGGCTGGCTAGCTAAGGTAACTGCCTGGCTGGGTGGCTGGCTAGGTAAGGGAACTGGCTGGCTGGCTGGCTAGCTAAGGCAACTGCCTATCTGGCTGGCTAGCTAAGGCAACTGCCTATCTGGCTGGCTAGCTAAGGCAACTGCCTGGGTGGCTGGCTAGCTAAGGCAACTGCCTATCTGGCTGGCTAGCTAAGGCAACTGCCTGGGTGGCTGGCTAGCTAAGGCAACTGCCTGGCTGGCTGGCTAGCTAAGGCAACTGCCTCTGGGTGGCTGGCTAGCTAAGGCAACTGCCTGGGTGGCTGGCTAGCTGTAAGGGCAATAACTCTTTCTGGCTGGCCCTGGGGGCTAGCTAAGGCAACTGCCTTGGTGGCTGGCTAGCTAAGGCAATCTTCTGGCTGGCTGCTAGCCTGCTATTGGTGGCTATAGGCAATGCAATCGTGCACTAGATCTGGCGCTGGCTAGCTAAGGCAACTTCCTGGCTGGCTGGCTAGCTAAGGCAACTGCCTATCTGGCTGGCTAACTGGCCAGCTAAGTTGACTAGATACTTGGGTGGCTAGATACTTTGGGAAACAGGGATTGATTTACTCGCTTACCTTGCCCTAGTCCTCTTAAATCAGCTGATATTTGTTACCATGTGTCAGTCCAGCCATCCTTTGTAAGCTGCACCAGTACAAATGTCTGCCTTTCCCATTAGAATTGCACTGTTAGTGCAATTCATTTTGCTTCCAGTCCTAGCAGATGCAATGGTTGTAATGTTAGACATGTTCTTCTCAAACTCCTATAAAAATGGTGAGGAACAGGACAAATAAATTACAAAGTTACATCATTTACTATACAACGGCTTGTGCGATATGTAAATGACATTTGGAACAAAATGTTGGTAAATCTAAAATCAATCCACCTCGTTCATCTGTCAGTAGCATTAATACATGTAGCTGATGTTGCCACACTGGACCTCGCTGAAAATCTCTTCAGCCTCTCTGCCCTGCTGTCCTCCTAAATCCCCAGAGAAACCCGCACATTGGATGCTGATTAGCAAATGCCACAATTTCTTTTAATTAATCAGCAGATCCTTATCTACTAAAGCCTGATGTCAGCCACCGACTAAGAGCAGTAAGATCAGCATCATACAGGGTGTTGTACACCACCAAATGTAATGTCATGTCACGTACCATATCTATACATTGTTATAGACATTGTGTCCTACAACAGTCTCTGGACACAGCTCTTTACACAATGCCATAGTCACTTCAATGGTTTTAATATTTGGAACTAATATACTTGACCATACATGACTTGAATGGATTAAGATGAGCACCATATTTGCTGAGCTTTATTCTGTTCCACTGATTGGACCTAACATACTTGACCATGCATGACCTGAATGGATTTGGATATAGCGAAACACCATATTTGCTTAGCTTAACTCCGTTTCACTTATTTGGACCTCACATACTTGACCATGCATGACCTGAATTTATTTAGATATAGAGAAGCACTATATTTGCTGAGCTTCATTCCTTTCCATAGATTGGAACGAATATACTTGACCATAACTTACCTGAATGGGTTTAGATATAGAGAAGCACCATATTTGCTGAGCTATATTCTGATCCATTGATTGGACCGAGCATACTTGACCATGCATGACCTGAATGGATTTGGATATAGAGGAGCACCATATTTGCGTAGTTATTCCTGTTTCACTTATTTGGACCTCACATACTTGACCATGCATGACCTGAATTTATTTAGATATAGAGAAGCACCATATTTGCTGAGATTCATTCCTTTCTACTGATTGGAACTAACATATTTGACCATACATAACCTGAATGGGTTTAGATATAAAGAAGCACCATATTTGCTGAGCTATATTCTGTTCCATTGATTGGAACGAACATTATTGACCTGAATTTATTTAGATATAGAGAAGCCCCATATTTGCTGAGCTTCATTCCTTTCCACTGATTGGAACGAACATACTTGACCATGCATGACCTGAATGGATTTGGATATAGAGGAGCCCCTATTTGCTAAGCTTTTCTCCATTCCACTAGTTGGACCTCACATAATGGCCCATACATGACCTGAATGGATTTAGATATAGAGGAGCCCCTATTTGCTAAGCTTTTCTCCATTCCACTAGTTGGACCTCACATAATGGCCCATACATGACCTGAATGGATTTAGATACAGAGAAGCACCATATTTGCTGAGCTATATTCTGTTCCACCGATTAAACCTGTAGGGGGAAGTTTAGAGGGTGCAATTGTGCCTTATGATGGAGAAAGACTATGGTAGCTGGTTTTAGACCTTAGACTTGGTTGCCAGCAGGTCCCATTTATCTTGTAATGTATAAGAGTAGCTTGACCCCTGCTGTCCCGTAAAATAAATGTTGAACATGATGGATTTTCTTATATATCATCCATAATGATATGGACAAGGTTATAGAAACTTGAATATATGGCCCAATATATTATAATAATGACCTCTGTTCAGATACCTGGTTTACAACTTAATTTTTGTACAATGTAAATTGAACAATCATCTTAAGCCATTTACTGTGGAGCAAAATATTTTGTAAAAGTTGCAGGGGGGGGTTTAAATACCATCCCATTATTGTGCTCAGCCAAGGCCTGCCATAAGTAAAATCAAAGCCCTTATAGCCAATGCATCTGGGTCCCCCACCTATTACCAGTTCCTATTTGCGCTATATCAATGGGTCCCTTTTTAACAAAATTTCATCAGTGCCTCAGACAGGAGTACAGCCCATACTTCCCTGTTGGCTCCTCTGACCCCGCCCACGAGGAGCCCATTGTAATCCCATTGGCCATTGTTCAGTTACTTGGTCTTTTCGGCCGCCCCTTTTCTTCTATGGAAAGCAACACAGACAATTTATCTTGCCATCTACAACCGGAAATCTAGTAAGGGTTAGATTATCTGATCAACCTGAGAAGCTCAGAACGTTGGCACAATATTTTGACCTGCTAAATCTAGCATTCATTTCATGTGAATAATATTGTGACAGGTAGCGAGCTTTCCTTTCTTTTCCCCCATTTCAAGTTACATCAGTGGGAGGTAGCCGAGAATAGATGTTATTTTTTTTTAAGTGAAATTTGATCATTTCGTATTATTAAAAGATGAATTGTAGACTCCATTTCCTCTTGTATTTTGCACAGCTCAGGGGAACGCCACCTATGGTAACAATGCATCATCTCTGGCACTTATACTCTGCATGACACCTACCTGTGGAGGTGACAGCCGTGCCGGGGTCTGAACTATTGTTCATGACAATGCCTGTTACCTATTTATTAAGAAAATGGTGACATCAATGGGGCGAGAAAATATGTTCACCTCTGTAGCTAGGCCCGTTCTTTTCAAGCATTTCCTATTCACTGGTGACACGTTACATAGATGCTTATGTATTCTTGGATTTTTTCTTTATTGCCCCCTCCAACCATATGAAAATATTTCTCTGGCCCATTAACGTGCTTTCCTACATATCTCATCATAAAATATGTGCAGGTGCTTTGCAGGTGCCTATAGTGAGGGAAGGCCTTCACATCATGCTATCACTTACATTAGCTGTGAGAACAGTCCAAATCTACAAGAAGACATGCATTAGTGGCCGATATCTCCCAACACCTCATTAGTGCATTTGCAAAAATTGCTTGTAGAGGCTAATTGCTTTTTTACATGAGGCTCCCCACCGAGGCTGCAGAGCAGCACACAAAGACTCGATAGCTCCTTAGAAGGCCTTATGCCCGGAGGCTAAAGCTTACCATTCACGTAAGATTTTGGTTGACCAGAATGAAGCTGAGCAACCATCTGTGAAATAGTTCATATGAACAATCTAACCAATAGCATTGTTTGAATCTGTTCTGATTTTGTTTGAAATTTGTTTGCCTGACGTCCTGAACCCGAATTTTTTTTCCCACTCTGCCCATAACTTAGCCGTGATCCTGTCTGTAGTCCTAATTCTTTAGAGGCCTATAAAAGCAGCTGTAACTCCTCATAACATCTGCTATAAGTGTCCTCTGATTGTGGTCGAGCACACTTAAACCCAATGCTCCATATTTTACACCGGGTTCAGGTGTGCTTAACCACGTGTGGATGACACTTCCTGCCGCAAGTTTCAAAATCAAGGCCTATGGGTTAAATCCAGTCCACCACCTCATTTTATGTAGCCCTTAAGAGCTCATTCATAGTGAGTGGGGATGGGCAAGGTCTGGACACAGAAGGACCTGCTCTTTACTTTCCCGAGAGGACGCCGCCAGCACAGTTGGGAGTGGGCGCCATTTTGTATTCGGAGGTCCGGTGTGCAACTCCACACCGCTTTATTCAACAGCTCTTAGACTGTAGCATAGCTCTAACAGTCCTACCCCAGCCACCCTCCGAGGACCTCCAAAAGACTCTTAGAGGGAAATCATAGCACTGATAGGACCCTCGGTGAAAATTTGACACCCCTGCTTCCAGCACATGTTTTGAGGGGTTCCAAATTCTCATGTTTTTAGCAAATTTCATTAAAATGTGTCCATTAGTACTGGAGTGATGGCCTTTTTTTTTTTTTTAAGGCCTCCTGCGAGTAGGACACCCTATGGAAGACAACAGATTTAACTTAATTTGACTTAACCGTAGATAAATTGAGGCTTTTGGTCTCCTGCCACAGCGATGCCACTAGGGTGCCAATAGCCGACTGGATCCTCCATTTGGTGCTCTGATGTGTTTAGGTACAAAGAACACTTTAAAAGCACAAAATGTTAAAATATGTTTTGTTTTTCCTTTCTTCGAAGGAATCGAGAACACTCGCTAATTAACAGCACAGTTTATTTTTGTTCATAAAACCAGCATGGTAGTGTAATGCAGATGGCACGTTCTCTGCAAACTGCAGCTTGCAGATCCACAACACATTTTATCAACTCTTTTTTTTTTTTTCCCCTTATTTTTTTACATACACAAAATGGAATTAAAAATGGTTTCTGAATTGTGACCTTTTTATATAGCATGCACCATGACATTAGAATTGTTAGATACACCCAACTAATGATGAAAAAAATGTTATTGAGAATAAATAAAAAAAAATGTTTTGGGGAATTTTAAATGGAAATACAAACAAGTATTAACTTGAAAAGTAGAAAAATAATTTTTTGTTATAGAATTTTTTTTAACAAGATTTAGTTCCCAACCGGTTTATCATCTACATACAGATTCATGAGATACAGTAATTTTGTTTGAAATATAGCATAATAATATAGTAAAATGGGGTTCACGGACAATCAACAATTGGGGTTAGAACTGGGTTGTTGGTGCCATGTGTGACCCTCTGACCGGAAAAGTAAACTAAAAAGATGGCCAGTATATTCTGTTCTGGCTGGGAATTATTACCTTTAGGCACTGTCCTCGCTGTAGGGTACCTATATTTCAGCATAGATCAAAAAATAATTGAAAAAAATTAGTTTTGTTGATATAACTAGGCAGTTTTGATGGTAAAGAACCTTCTTTTTCTATACTGTGTGTACCGTACTAATGACGTTACTAAGGCACCTATTGTTGCCTCGTTGTGCCTACTGATTTGACCACAGTTCTCACATTGGCTTGGTCAAGGATACTATGCTGTATATGTCTACCTTTTCAGGGTTGCTAAAGAACCTGCCTTCTCCATACTGTGTATACAGTACTATTCTACACGAGAACTAGTGATATTACTGAGGCACTTATTACTATTGGTGCCCTTTTGAGCCTACTGGTTTTACCATGGTTCTTATATTGGCTTGGTCAAAGATAATTTACTGCATATGCCTACATGTTGAGGGTTGGGGAAGAACCTGACTCCTCTGTACTGTGCATACAGTACCAGTATACACAAGAACTAGTGACATTACTGAGGCACTTATTGCTATTGGTGCGCCTTTGAGCCTACTGGTTTGACCACAATTCTTATATTGGCTTGGACAAAGATAATATACTTTATATGTCAATGTTTTGTGGGTTGGTAAAAAACCTGCCTTCTCCATGCCGTGTATATAGTACTATTGTACACAAGAACCAGTGACATTACTGAGACACTTATTACCATTGGTGCCCCATTGAGCCTGCTAGTTAGACAACGGTTCTTATATTGTCTTAGTCAAAGATAATATACTGTACGTGTCTGTGTTGTGGTTTGGTAAAGAACCTGCCTTCTAAATTCTGTATATACAGTACTATTGTACACAAGAACCAATGACATTACTGAGGCCCTTATTGCCATTGGTGCCCCATTGAGTCTACTGATTCAACCATGGTTCTAATCTGCTGTATGTGTCTATTGTGGGTTGTTGAAGCACCTGCCATCTCCATACTATGTATACAGTACTATTGATCTACTGATTCAAACATGGTTGAACCAGCCTCCGTCATACTGTGTATATAGTACTATTGTACACGAGAACCAGTAACATTATTGAGGCACTTATTACCATTAGGGCCCCACTGAGCCTACTGGTTCAACCACGGTTCTCACATTGTCTTAGTCAAAGATAATATACTGTATGTGTCTTGTGGGTTGATAAAGAACCTGCCTTCTCCATATAGTGTGTACAGTACTGTTGTACACAAGAACCAGTGACATTTCTGAGACACTTATTACCATTAGTGCCCCATTGATCCTACTGGTTTGACCACAGTTCTTACATTGTCTTGGGCAAAGATAATATACTGTATGTGTCTTGTGGGTTTGTAAAGAACCTGCCTTCCCCATACTGTGTATACAGTATTTTTGTACAGGAGAACCAATTACATTACTTAGGCCCTTATTGCCATTGGTGCCCAATTGAGTCTACTGATTCAACCATGGTTCTAATCTGCTGTATGTGTCTACATATTGTGGGTTGGTAAAGAACCTGCCTTCTCCATACTGTGTATATAGTACTATTGTACATGAGAACCAGTGACTTTACTGAGGCACTTATTACCATTAGTGCCCCATTGATCCTACTGGTTCAACCACGGTTCTCACATTGTCTTAGTCAAAGATAATATACTGTATGTGTCTGTCTTGTGGGTTGGTAAAGAACCTGCCTTCTCCATACTGTGTATACAACACGTTTATACACGAGAACCAATGATATTACTGAGACACTTATTGGTGTCCCATTGAGCCTACTGGTTCGACCATTGTTCTTATATTGTCTTGGTCAAAGATAATATACTGTATGTGTCTGTCTTGTGGGTTGGTAAAGAACCTGCCTTCTCCATACTGTGTATACAACACCTTTATACACGAGAACCAATGATATTACTGAGACACTTATTGCTATTGGTGTCCCATTGAGCCTACTGGTTCGACCATTGTTCTTACATTGTCTTGGGCAAAGATAATATACTGTATGTGTCTTTTGGGTTTGTAAAGAACCTGCCTTCCCCATACTGTGTATACAGTATTTTTGTACAGGAGAACCATGACATTACTTAGGCCCTTATTGCCATTGGTGCCCCATTGAGTCTACTGATTCAACCATGGTTCTAATCTGCTGTATGTGTCTACATATTGTGGGTTGGTAAAGAACCTGCCTTCACCATACTGTGTATATAGTACTATTGTACATGAGAACCAGTGACTTTACTGAGGCACTTATTACCATTAGTGCCCCATTGATCCAAACTGGTTAAAACCACGGTTCTCACATTGTCTTAGTCAAAGATAATATACTGTATGTGTCTGTCTTGTGGGTTGGTAAAGAACCTGCCTTCTCCATACTGTTTTATACAACACCTTTATACACGAGAACCAATGATATTACTGAGACACTTATTGCTATTGGTGTCCCATTGAGCCTACTGGTTCGACCATTGTTCTTATATTGTCTTGGTCAAAGATAATATACTGTATGTGTCTGTCTTGTGAGTTGGTAAAGAACCTGCCTTCTAAATTCTGTGTACCAATGATGTTACGGAGACACGTATTACAATTAGTGCCCCATTGGTCAAAGATAATATACCGTATGTGTCCTGTGGGTTGGTAAAGAACCTGACTCCTCCATTCTGTGTATACAGTACTACCGTATACGAGAACCAGTGACGTTAGTGAGGCACTTATTGCCATTGGTGCCTCGTTGTGCCTCCTGATTCGACCACGGTTCTCATTTTGGCTTGGTCAAAGAAAATATCCTGTATACAGTCATATGAAAAAGTTTGGGCACCCCTATTAATCTAAATCATTTTTAGTGCTAAATATTTGGGTATTTGCAACAGCCATTTCAATTTGATATATCTAATAAATGATGGACACAGTAATATTTCCGGAGTGAAATGAGGTTTATTGTACTAACACAAAATGTGCAATCTTAGTTATTAGTTATATCAAATTGAAATGGCTGTTGCAAATACCCAAATATTTAGAACTAAAAATGATTTAGATTAATAGGGGTGCCCAAACTTTTTCATATGACTGTATGTGTACGTGTTGTGGGTTATAGTTCACATGAGCTCGTTGAGTAAGCCATGCTTATGTGAGGCCTAGCGGTTTAGAGCTGCATGTCTTTCCTCCTACATCCCCCCCCCCCAACATAATGAAAGATGGTCAGATTTTACTTCCAACCCCATCACCATTGCTCGTATAACCGCTCTTTCTTTCACTAGGTGTTCCAGTATCTTCATTTATCCAAATTAGCGGATTTCTTGCTGTGTCCCTTCTTTAGTGTGTGTACTGATTGAGCTAACGAGTACATGGTCCATTCATGTTAATCTCTCTTTTTTCTCCTTGCACCCCTTTTTCACTTTCTCTTCCAATGCTTAAAATAGAAGTGGAGCAAAAAGGTAAATAAATGATCCAGCCCGAACCCCCCCAGCTCCCTGTTATGTGCCATATGGATGTTAACCTTCTCAATCCCCCTTATCCCTAAACACTGACGTTCTGTATTCAGCAGGATTGCATTTCTACACTTCATACACAAGTTGACTGCTAATAAAACAGTGTTCTGGATATGTCACATAGGTGGGACACAGTCTCTGCATTTCTTGTGGGAAATGTTTTCTTGCTCTCTTTCCTCGAACCCTAAGTGATTTTCTTTTTTTTTTTTTTTTTTTACTTTGATTATTTAGTTAGTCATGTACTTTTTGCCTGGCTTCCTATACTCCTTCCCTCCCCCGAGCATGCTACATTTACAGGCTACGTTTCATCCATTGCTCCAATTTGTCTGTTTTTGTTTGTTTTTGTTTTTTCATGTTTGTTTTATTTTTCCTGATTTTTATTTTTTTTAATCTTTATATTTTTACTTCTCCAGCTCAAAAATTGCCGTATAAATGTTGTGTTCTTTATTTTTCTTGAGATGTTTTTAGTTTTTTTTTGTTTGTTTTTTTATATCTTTTAAAACATCAATGGAAAACCGTTAACGACCTAAAATTCCGTGTGGTTTTTCATTGTCCCAACAGGTTCTCAGCTTAGACAATCCATACTTTTTGGTCCGCTAAGGTCATACGATTTACTTTCCTAAAATGTAATGTATTGTCAACTAGTCGTTTATTATTTTGCCACTAGAAATGTCACATTCTTCATCTAAAGGTTTTTTTTTTCAAATCACTTTTTTGTTTTGTTTTATGTTATTGTTTTGTTTTTTCTTAAAATTGAAGCTGTTGCTAATGGACTTGGTTGAGAGTAAATCAATGTTAATATCTGTTGTGTGAAATAATTCTCTCTCTACTTTTTACTAGTTTTTGTTTGCCCTGGGGTGTTGAAAGGAGTTGTGGACTCACCATATATTTTTGAAGCCGAACAGAAGGCAGGTGCCTGGTGCAAAGACCCCCTCCAAGCTGCAGATAAAATTTATTTCATGCCCTGGACTCCGTATCGTACGGATACGTTAATAGAATACGCCTCGTTGCAAGATTTTCAAAACGGGCGACAAACTACGACTTATAAACTTCCGAACCGGGTGGACGGCACTGGATTTGTGGTTTACGACGGGGCGGTGTTTTTTAACAAGGAAAGAACAAGGAATATTGTTAAGTTTGACTTGAGGACTAGAATCAAAAGCGGGGAGGCGATTATAAATTATGCCAATTACCACGACACGTCTCCGTACCGGTGGGGTGGGAAAACCGACATCGATTTGGCGGTGGATGAAAATGGCTTGCGGGTGATCTACGCCACCGAGCAGAACAATGGAATGATCGTGATCAGCCAACTCAACCCTTACACCCTACGGTTTGAGGCCACCTTTGAAACCTCCTAGGATAAACGGGCGGCCTCAAACGCCTTCATGATCTGCGGCGTCCTCTACGTGGTGCGGTCGGTCTACCAAGACAACGAGAGCGAAACCGGGAAGAACGCCATCGACTACATCTTTAACACCAAGCTGAACCGAGGAGAGTCTGTTGAAATTCCATTCCCCAATCAGTATCAATACATCGCCGCTGTGGATTACAACCCTAGGGATAACCAGCTGTACGTGTGGAATAACAACTTCATTCTACGCTACTCTCTAGAGTTTATCCTTCAGGACCTAGCCCAAGGTAAGCGCTTCAGCCTCTTCACAGCTTCAGTCTTTGTGGTATTGTGTGCATCAAAGCTTTGCGTTATTGTGGGATAATGCTTATGTTTTCTTTGTGTCTTCACCTATTCGATCTCTTTTTATGGCAAACAATGATCACCATGACAAAGGTTGTATTTGAAGCATTAAACGTCTTCTCTATGGTCATGGTTTTCATCATAAGTAAGGAAGTTAAATAGACACAGCTATTGCCCCACCCACCCCCCAACCTAGAAAGTGGGGTAGGTAAAAAATGTTGTCAGAAATTGAAAAATGTAACCAAAAATGGAACTGACAAATAATGCTGAAAATATTTAGTGTACATGTGCTTTAAATGACACGCCACTTATCTCCCCAGGCGCACAATACGATCGTACTGTACGCCCGGGGAGAGGAGGCGTAATCCATAGGTCTAAAAAAGAAAAAAAACAAGATGCAATAATAATGGATTGGCCAGATAGAAAGTGTATGTATATGTGTGCAGAAATATATCTGCATGGGTGTGCATAAATAATATAATATATACACACACAGATATATCTTTAATGCGTGAGTAAAATGTATATTATATATAGCGAAAATGTCTATATATATATATATATATATATATATATATGTATATATATATATATATATATATTGTGTGTGTGTGTGTGTATACATTTATTTACATTTGTGTATACACTATAATTATTAATAATGTGTGAGTATGTTTGTGTGTGATTGTGTGTGTGTGTGTGTGTGTGTGTGTGTGTGTGTGTGTGTTTTATTTATGCACACCCATGCACATATATTTCTACACACATATACATATAGAGCTGTCTTAACAGCATTATGGGCCCTGCCCAAATACATGACATCACACTAGACCATGTCTCTAGTCACCCCAAGCACACCCATATTATCACACCTTTTGTTTCTGGGCACTGACAGCCTGCAGCCTACAAGACTAATTGGCAGGGAAGGGAGTCTTTGGCTCCCTTCTCCACCACATTTTTTAACTGTTTGCACATCCTAAAAAAACACACAGTTAAATAAGCAAAGTCAATCAAGGAATCCAGGTTATGTTTAATTTATTCCTGGGACAAATATACACCACTCGGGGCCCCTATACTTGTGGGGCCCTCGGGCAACTGCCTAGTGTGCCCAATGGAAAAGATGGCCCTGTATACATACACATCTATCTATCTATCTATCTATCTATCTATCTATCTCCTATCTATCAATCTATCTCCTATCTATCCATCTATCTCCTATCTATCCATCTATCTCCTATCTATCCATCTATCTCCTATCTATCCATCTCTATCCATCCATCTATCTCTCTATCTCCTATCTATCTATCTATCTATCTATCTATCTATCTATCTATCTAACTATCTATCTACTATCTATCATTATCTATATCTATCTATCTAATCCTACTATCTCTATATCTCATATCTTATCTATCTCCTATCTATCCTCTATCATCTATCTATTTCTATCTATCTCCTATCTATCTTTCTATCTATATATCTCCTATCTATCTATATATCTCCTATCTATCTATATATCTCCTATCTATCTATATATCTCCTTTATATCTATATATCTCCTATCTATCTATATATCTCATATCTATCTATATATCTCATATCTATCTATCTATATATCTCATATCTATCTATCTATCCCATATCTATCTATCTACCTCATATGTATCTATCTCATATCTATCTATCTATCTATATCTATGTATCTATCTCATATCTATCTATCTATCTATCTATATCATATCTATCTATCTCATATCTATCTATCTATCTCATATCTATCTATCTATCTAATATCTATATATCTATCTAAATATCTATCTATCTATCACATATCTATCTATCTATTATCTATCTATCTATCTATCTCATATCTATCTATCTATCTATCTATCTCATATCTATCTATCTATCTCTATATCTATTTATATCTACCTATCTCATATCTATCTATCTAATATCTATCTATCTCTATCTATCTACTCATATCTATCTATCTCATATCTATCTATCTATACCATATCTATCTATCTCATATCTATCTATCTCATATCTATCTATCCAATCCATTATTATTGTATTTTTTTTTTTTTTCTTTAAGAGAACTATGGATTACGCCTCCTCTCCCCGGGCGTACGATACGATCGTATTGTACGCTCTGGGAGATAAGTAACATGTCATTTAAAGTGTGCATTTTCTGTGTATCATATAGGCCATTCTATTTACTGCATGTTCTTCTTATATGTATCAGGCCTTTGCAATATATATACACAATGGCCTGATGCATATAAGACTATGCAGTAAATGGAATGGCCTGTATATACATACAGTATGTTTATATAATAAATGCAACGGTCTGATGCTTGTTAAAAGAATATGAGTATATATACACACACACATAAATGGGTGTGCATTACGTTTTATTATATTTCTTTCTTGCCATTGTATATATTTATTAATTAAAAACCATGACCCATTTTGTTTTTGGCACAATCAAATTTGCATTTCGTTTTCTTTGCCGTTTCTTGCTGTGATTTTTTTCTCTCCTTTTATTCTTTGTCCTATTTTGGCTTCTGTTTTCCCTTTTTTGTTTTTTTGCTTTAATCTGAAATCGTCTATTTGTTTAGACAAGCTTCTAAATCTACATATATTTATCCCAGGAGGTATCGTAAGGTAACGCAGAGGCATTTCATGTCTAATTCTGCAAATGAACCAAGTTTTGGGCTCCTGCAGTCGTGTGTGACTCACGACACTTTCACGTGTGAGCACAACGCAGGAGTCGCTTGGCTCGATGCTCTGCAAGAGATGTGAAGACTTGACAACGTTTGCAAGTCACGCCTTGTATCTGAAGAACAGAAATCTGCCCTTGATCTTGGGTTAAGCCTTCTGACAGATGTTGTGCAATAGCTGTAATGATTTTAGATGACAGCCCGTGACTTTCGTTACAACGCTGGGTTGTATGTTGTCGTCCTCTCCGTCCACCTAAGTGCACATTCTTTCATCCTACAGGCTCCAGTAAATGCAATTAATATAGTTTTTATATTATATGTTTTTTGGGGTTTTTTTTTGCTCTTTTAACGTGAAATATATGAGACTATTGTTTTGAGCCTGCATTTGATCTACTTCCTATTGGAGAAAATATTTTGTCCTTTTTTTTTTTTTTTTTTTTCTTCACTGTAGAATCCAGATGTTTTTACTCCTAGATTTCCAGAGACGCTTTGACCGCAAGCTGTTGAAGTGTCAATGGTTTGCTATCACCTCTGCCCTGCGTTGCTATCTGCATAGAGACACTCTCCCCACTCACCAATTATACAGTGGCTGCACTTGGCTCTGATCTTACTATAATTTATGTTCGTTGCGTTCGTATATTTGGGAAAGGGTTTTTAACAGCTGCATATTATGAACATGAAATTCCAAAGCTTAGTTTTATAATAATCTTTTTTAGAATTTTTTTTTTACTTTTTTTTCCCCCAAATTCCAAACCCTTTTTTTTTTTTTTTTTAACTGTTTCCCTGCTTAGTTTTTAATAATTTTTTTTGAATTTTTTTTTTTTTATTTTTTCCTCCCTAAATTCCTGCACTTTTTTTGTACACCTGATTTCTCCTGCTTAGTTTTATAATTTTTTTACAATTTTTTTTTTTTACAATTTTTTTACTTTTTTCCCCTAAATTCCAGCACTTTTTTTTTTTGTACACCTGATTTCTCCTGCTTAGTTTTATAATAATTTTACAATTTTTTTTATTTTTTCCCCCCTAAATTCCTGCACTTTTTTGTACACCTGATTTCTCCTGCTTAGTTTTATAATTTTTTTACAATTTTTTTTTTTTACAATTTTTTGACTTTTTTCCCCTAAATTCCAGCACTTTTTTTTGTACACCTAATTTCTCCTGCTTGGTTTTATAATAATTTTTTTAGATTTTTTTTTTTTTTTTTTTTTTTTTACTTTTTTCCTCCTAAATTCCTGCACTTTTTCTTTTTTTTGTACACCTGATTTCTCCTGCTAGGTCTCAAAAGCTTAGTTTTATAATAATTGTTTTAGAATTTTTTTTTTTTTTACTTTTTTCCCCCTAAATTCTTGCAAATTTTTTTTTGTACATCTTATTTCTCTTGGTTAGTTTTATAATAATTTTTTTAGATTTTTTTTTTTTTTACTTTTCCCCCTAAATTCCAGCACTTTTTTTTGTACACCTGATTTCTCTGCTTTAGTTGTTTATAATAATTTTTTGGATTTTTTTCCCCTAATTCTGCACTTTTTTTGTACACCTGATTTCTCCTGCTTAGTTTTATAATAATTTTTTTTTGAATTTTTTTATTTTTTAATTTTTTTTTAACTTTTTTTCCCCCCTAATTTCTCCTGCTAGGCCGTGTTGCGTTTTGCATTGATAATTGTTCAGTGATTTTTTAATTTGCACCCAGTTGATTAGTACAGTGTGAGCTTGCTGGATTTGTTTCTACCTTGCCAAGATGTCTTGTCGCCACGTCACCTTGCTGTGCTTGAGAAAGTTATAGATTACTGCAGTCAGCGCAGAATATCCGGTTTCTAATCTGCACTGCTAAATTTCACTTTGGCTTGGCTCCAGATGTCCTGATTTTTTTTTGGTATAGAGCAAAATAAATTCCTATAGCGGTAGAGAAACTCCGGGGCTGGGTTCAGACATTCGGCTTCTTAGATGCAGTTTTTGGAGCCAAAACCAGGAATAGATTTAAAGGGGTTGTCTCCTCTCAAAGTTTCATAGGATCTATGAATTAAATAATGCTGCTTTGTTCTGTCACTTCCTGGTCAAGCTGTCTGTAATTAGCATATGAGCTCCGTGTATTCAGACTTCTGCTAATTAGATAAATCTCTTGCTGTCAGGACCAGGGAAGCTTCTGAGTTAAAGTAAACAGCAGTAATTACTGGCTTTTGTCTGAAAGATCAGATAACAAACAAGCTCTCAGTCCCGTATTTTCTGTCTGCACGACCTTTGTGATGCACCTTACCCCCTGCTAAAAAATAGAACAAACAGCTGGGGGGGGGGGGGGAGAAGTACACAGGTCAGTCACTTGGGGACCCGGAGAGCACAGAAGGTGATAAATTCGCTTGTAGCTCCTCAACAACAACAAAAATGAACAACGCAATATATTTGGAAAACATCTTTATTTAGTGTTCCCTACATGTTGAAAGCTAATGTTTGTTGCGAGACAAGCCCTTTAAAACCATCCTTCCTTAAAGTGGTGTTCCAACAAGCGCATTTTGGACTTCAGTTTGGCTCACGCTAGCTATGAGCCGACCGTATTACAGAATGAGGATGCCGGTTCTTGCCACAGTCCTCCCTGTTAATTTCTATGGGAGTTCCAATTATAGCCAAGAAAGTGTGCTCGGCTATATTCCAAAGCCCCCATAGAATTGAATGGGAAAGACGGCAACAAGTGTCACCCTCCTCATTGTGTAACATGGTGACTCTTAACCAGCTTGAACAACCCTGTAATCTGTGCCCTCCAGTTATGATCAATCTCTGGTTTTGGCTTCAAAAACGGCAACTAAAAAGCTGAACGTTTGAACGTAGCCCCAAAACGGGGCTAAAAATCTCTAACCAATTGGAAGCCCAGAATTTACAATCTCTGCAGGAGACTTCACAGTTGATGCCGTTTTCTACAGTACCTGCTACAGTACCTTCATAGGACCGTCTAGGTTGAATGGCTTCTTTATACGAATGAAATTTTCTGTTTTTTAAAATATTTTGTTCCTCTCCATAAGTCGTCATGGTTGGCGTTAATGAAGTTGAAGGCTTCCACTTTTTGATCCCATAAAACTCGTAAGCTACGCGTTGGTCACCAGAACATCAAGATGAGAAGTTGCATCCTTGAAATCCCATTGGTTCCATAGCTAAGGTGACTTTATAAGTAACCTTGGGGCTTTCATGTAAATTTGGAACAAACCCTCACTCCACCAAGATCCCCACCACTGGCAGCAAAAGAGTGCCACATGGTATTTTATGGTATCCATGCCCTGCGTCTCCTCAGTAATTGGTGGAACGCTCCAATGTTTGACCCCCTTCTTTTCTAGGTCTGCATCTCTCTTTTTTTTTTTTTTTTTTTTTTTTTTTTGGAGTGATCATGACTTAAAGGGGTCGTCTCACTACAGGGATTGCTGCTTTTTATGTTAAAAATCTTGCAAAAACAAGTCACTCTGCAATATGTGTCCATTACCAGTGTCCTACCTATTCCTAGATATCCCCTTTTGTATGTGATGTATCAGCTCCTCAGGTCACTATAGCTACAGACCTGCTTGATCTCTCCTGATAGGCTGCCAGCTCTAGTTGCTATAGCTACAGACCTGTGGGATCTCTCCTGATAGGCTGCCAGCACTGGTCGCTATAGCTACAGACCTGTTTGCTCTCTTTTGATAGGCTGCCAGCTCTAGTTGCTATAGCTACAGACCTGTGTGATGACTCCTGATAGGCTGCAAGCGCTGGTTGCTATAGCTACAGACCTGTTCCATCTCTCCTGATAGGCTGCCAGCACTGGTCGCTATAGCTACAGACCTGTTTGCTCTCTCCTGATAGGCTGCCAGCTCTAGTTGCTATAGCTACAGACCTGTGTGATGACTCCTGATTGGTTGCCAGCACTGGTTGCTATAGCTACAGACCTGGCTTCTACTGCAGCCTAGTGGAAGCCAGTAAACACGCTCCTGAATTCAAAGTGAAACCAAGAAAACAGGATTGAGGTGAGACAACCCCTTTAAGGATCTGTGAGTGCCCTGCATTTATCATTTTCTTTGGAGTCTGTTCACACTTATATGTGTTGTAGCGTTTAACAGGGTAGAAGCGGGTCTCCGTGCTACTTGGTGGGACGCTCCTATCCTGTAGACCATCTCTATTTAGGTCTGCATCATTCAGATCCAATGTTTTGGTCATAAGTTGGTGATTTGTAATTGTCCCTCCTTGTTGGTGTTTCTTTTATAGTACAGTAGAGGTGGTCTCCTCAGCTCTTGGTGGGACTCTTCTGTAGACCCCCTCTCTCTAGTTTTGCATCATTCGGATCCTCTCATTTTTGGTTATTACTTGATGATCTGTAATTGCCCCTCATCTCCGTTTTTCCTTTAACAGTATAGCAGAGGTGGGTCTCCTTGATATTTGGCAGGATGCTTCTATAGACGACCTCTCAAGTTCTGCATCATTTAGGTCCTCTCTTTTTTTAGTGTTCTTAACTTAAAGGGGTTTTGCCACAATCTCATTTCAACCCCTGTATCCACTCTTCAGCCTGGTATCAGAAGGGGGCGTGTGCGATTTTTTTGAATTGCTATCATGTACCCCACCCAGGATGAATCACCAGGCTTTCCTCTCGTGTCAAAGAAAGGCTGTTTAGTATGAATTGTAAGTGCTACAAGTAGCTCAGTGTAAAGTTGTTCCCTACAGGACAAGGGCCCCTTGGTTAAAAATTCCCTGGGGAAACCCCAACCTGTGTTTTTTTTTTTTCCTTTTTCAATGCACAAAACCTCTTGGTTTCTTTTTTTTTTTTATTTTCCCACTTTTTGGGGACTAATTACTAAGGAGTACAGGGGACGGATGGATACAGCACCTGGGGTTTTGAAAAACTCGGTAGTGCCTGAGAGGAGAAGTGATGTCTGGATGTCGGGTTTAGAGGGTTCACCTCGGGTGTACCCCAGGGAGATGAGCTGTAAACAAGGGAATCCTAAAGGAGCAGTTAAAACAAAAAAACGGTCGAGAATTTTAAAAAGATAAAGGTGAAATTTTTATTAAATTTTTTTACAATTTCCCACATCAGTTTTACTTCGTGAAAAAAAACCCTTTTTTTAATTTGTAATTGCCTTCTCTTGGTTTTCCTTTAGTAGGTTAGTAGAGATGGGTCTCCTCGATATTGGGGTTGGATGCTTTCCCTATGCACCCTCCTCTTCTTCTGAAATTATGAAATTTTAAATTTTTGGAAAAATTTGATCTATAAGTCCCCCTCATTATAGGTTCTTTTATGTATATAGTGGGGTCTCCTAGATACTTGGACTCTCTCTTTTTCGCTCTCTCCTCGCGCGCTCTGTTTCGCTCTCTCCTCGCGCGCTTTTTTTCGCAGGGCTGTGGAGTCGGCAAGCCGAAGCCACGACTCCGACTCCTCAATTTCCCAAACCTCCGACTCCTGACTCCCTCATACTCGGTGCATGTTTAAGTGATAACTTTACTGTAGTAAAATGGTAACATCAGGATTTTTATCACCTTATGATACAATAGTCAAGCTATTTAGGTAGAACAGACACTGACAAGTTAAAGGGTAACAATGTTTTGATCTTTTGAACACTTGTGGGTAGAGTTGAAGAAAAAGCTGTATATAAAATTACAGTAGCCTCATGTACAAACCTGTAGTGGATGGTGAGATATGGAGCCTGAAAGTCACAAGTTCAACCATTGTTACCATTTTGCTTGTCAGTGTAAAATAAAATTTATTGGACATGACTTAGGACACAAAAAAAAAATTTTAAATATGCCAAACACTGCAGGTACATTTGTGAAGTCTCTGAATTTGTTCGGAGATACAGTATTGCCTCCATCAGATCCTGCATAGACGACCTCACATCTGATCTCATTATTTCCAGGCTAGAGAAAAGCCTCTCTACACTAACTTGGGTTGGGGGAAAGCGGTGACCAAGGGGAAATTCTCTAACAATGTCAGGGTATAAAGGAATCGCCTCAGCCCCCAGTCAGTTTTGATGAATGGTTTAATCTCTTTACTTCTTTGGAAAACAGGTTAAAAATTTAGCTGAAATTTTTTGCCCTGGAGCGGGATCTTTTCCCTGGGGCACGGGTTTGCCTGCTCCATGTCATCAATTACACTCCTCATGTGATGAGGCTGAAGATATGGGAGCAGTAGCACCGGTCGGACCCAATTCCTCTTGCTCTTTGCATCGAACTAACTGGACCAACTTATTATATATTTTGGGAGTCGGAGTCGGTCCATTTTATTCCGACTCCTGCAAAATAGGCACCGACTCCACAGCCCTGCTTTTTCGCTCTCTCCCCCTCGCGTTTTTTTCGCTCTCTCCCCGCTGATGTTTTTCGCTCCTCTCTCGCCGATGTTTTTTCCCCTCTCTCCTCGCGGGGCTTCTTTTTCGCTCTCTCCTCGCGCGCTCTTTTTCGCTCTCTCCTCGCGCGCTCTTTTTCGCTCTCTCCTCGCGCGCTCTTTTTCGCTCTCTCCTCGCGCGCTCTTTTTCGCTCTCTCCTCGCGCGCTCTTTTTCGCTCTCTCCTCGCGCGCTCTTTTTCGCTCTCTCCGCGCGCTCTTTTTTCCCTATCTCCCCGCGCGCTCTTTTTCCCTCTCTCCCCGCGCGCTCTTTTTCCCTCTCCCCTTTGCGCGTCTTTTTCGCTCTCTCCTCGCGGCGCTTTTTTTTTCGTCTCTCCTCGCGCGCTCTTTTTCGCTCTCCTCCTCGCGCGCTCCTTTTCGCTCTCTCCGCGCGCTCCTTTTCGCTCCTTCCTCGCGCGCTCTTTTCCGCTCTCTCCTCGCCGGGGCTTTTTCCCCTTCTCCTCGCCGCCGCTTTTTCCTCGCGGCTCTTTTCCTCCTCCCGCGCGCTCTTTTTTGCTCTCTCCTCGCGCGCCCTTTGTCGCTCTCTCCTCGCGCGCCCTGTTTCGCGCACTCCTCGCGCGCTCTTTTTCGCTCTCTCCTCGCGCGCTCTTTGTCGCTCTCTCCTCGCGCGCTCTTTGTCGCTCTCTCCTCGCGCGCTCTTTGTCGCTCTCTCCTCGCCGCTCTTTGTCGCTCTCTCCTGCGCGCTTTTGTCGCCCCTCCTCGCGCGCTCTTTGTCGCTCTCTCCTCGCGCGCTCTTGTCGCTCCTCCTCGCGCGCTCTTGTCGCTCTCTCCTCCCCGCGCTCTTTGTCGGGTCTTCCCTCGCGCGCTCTTTGTCGCTCTCCCCCTCGCAGCGTCTTTGTCCCCTCTCTCCTTTGCGCGCTTTTTTGTCGCTCTAATCCTCGGCGCTCTTTGTCGCTCTCTCCTCGCGCGCTCTTTGTCGCTCTCTCCTCGCGCGCTCTTTGTCGCTCTCTCCTCGCGCGCTCTTGGTCCCTCTCCTCTCGCGCCCTCTTTGTCGCTCTCTTCCTCGCGCGTCTTTGTCGCCTCCTCCTCGCGCCTTCTTTGTCGCTCTTCTCCCTCGCCCCGCTCTTTTTCCCCTCTCCTCTCGCCGCTTTTTGTCCCCCTCCTCCTGGCTTTTTTTTTCCCCCTCTCCCCCCCGCGCGCTCTTTTTTCCCCCTCTCCCCGCGCGCTCTTTTTTCCCCCTCTCCCCGCGCGCTCTTTTTTCCCCCTCTCCCCGCGCGCTCTTTTTCCCTCTCCTGCGCATCTTTTTTCCCCTTCCCCGCGCTCTTTTTTCCCCTCTCCCGCGCGCTCTTTTTTCCCCTCTCCCGGCTTTCGCTCTTTTTTCCCCTCCCCCCGCGCGCTCCCTTTTCCTTTTCCTCGGCGCTCTTTTTCCCCCTCCCCGCGCTCTTTTTTTCCCTCTCTCCCCGCGCGCTCTTTTTCCCTCTCTCCCCGCGCGCTCTTTTTCCCTCTCTCCCCGCGCGCTCTTTGTCCCTCTCTCCTCGCGCGCTCTTTGTGCCTCTCTCCTCCCCGCCTCTTTTTTCCCCTCTCCCCGTGCGCTCTTTTTTCCCCCCCCTCTCCACCCCGTCTTTTTCCCCTCTCCCCGCGCGCTCTTTTTTCCCTCTCTCCCCGCGCGCTCTTTTTCCCTCTCTCCCCGCGCGCTCTTTTTCCCTCTCCTCGCTCTTCCTTTCCTTGATGATCTGTAATGGCCCCTCTTCTCTCATTTGCCTTTTATAGTATGGCAGAGGTTGGTTCCTCATCTGCAGGGTCCTCTCCATTGTTTTGGGGTTTTTTTTTTTTCCTTCGTGCCCCCCCAAAAAAGGCTTCTTGAGTCTTTACTGTTTTATGATTTCATTTAGCTTTTTTTGTGTAGGAAATGGATTCACTTTAACAAAAATCACAACATTCTTGCGCAGTGTGCCACATCTGAATAATGCATGTGCGTCTAACCTCAGAGGGAAGTCAAATTTACCCTCCACTCCAGTACTCCGGGGGGTGTTATTTCATTAAAGTCTTTTTTGCACTTTATATAATTTAAAAGCAATTCAAAGCCCGCGTGTGGCAGTGCAGTTTCCCGGAAGATCGGGGTCACCCCAAGTGGTGTTTTTTCGGGCAAAAAAAAATTTGGAGAGCCAGTTCTAGTGAGTGACAAGTCCCCGGGGACGTAAAAGGGGCGGCCGTGGGGGGGTTGGGGGCCCCTGGGGGAGCGGCTCCCCATGTTTGTGGGGTGCAGCTTTCTCGGGGCCTTCTACACTTCCGATCCTTGGTTTCTGTACCTTGGCTTTTCCCACATCCCCATACCCCCAAACCCCTTACTTTGTTTTTTTTTTGGGGGAGTTTGGGGTCGGTGAATTCCCAAGATTTTAAACAACGCGGCCCCTGGAAATGCCTTTTTGTCCAAATTAACAAATTTCAAAGAAAAAAAAAAAAAATTTTTTTTTATGAACATTTCTTTTGTTCCTTCAACATTCAGCCCAATTTGTCTCGGGCATCCATTTGAAAATGTTTTCTTGAAAAAAAAATTATTTTTTTTTAATTCTACAAAAGGAATTTTTTTC
Source organism: Phyllomedusa bahiana (assembly GCA_025379985.1). Classification (NCBI taxonomy): domain Eukaryota; kingdom Metazoa; phylum Chordata; class Amphibia; order Anura; family Hylidae; genus Phyllomedusa; species Phyllomedusa bahiana. The sequence goes on from JAODAL010016433.1 coordinate 74,982, forward strand.
CCTAAAATGAGGACAATTGGCTCCTGCCTCATTGGATTTTTTTTTTGCCTTCCTCTGGATCAACACTTTTTGCAAAAAAGGGGGAAGGTGGATTCTTTTCTTTTTGGGCCCTTACAAAATTTAAATAGTGAAAAATAATTTTTATTTTTGAATTTATTATATTCTAAACGCAATTACGTGTTGACCACCCCCCCTGCCCCAAAAGGGTCACATCAATCTCCCAATAATATAGGATTTTTCTTATGGGAAATTGGCTTGTATAAAACACCAACCTTCGTTCAGCCAATTTACCTATAAGTAAATCCCTAGTCATGCTTCAAGGCTTTTTTTTTAAGGGGGTTTTTCACACACTTTTCCCGAATGAGTGTTTTTCACCTTCAAATCCCGGGGCGGGGCTCCCTCATGGGGAGTGGGGGGGAACATATTCTGTTTTTCTGGGGAGGGGGTTCAAGCTCTGTAGAGCTCCTGAGGGGGCAGTTCCGTTTCCCAAACTGTCACCCCCCTCCCCAAGCTCCTTTTAACCAAAACACCTTATTGGTGTAAATGTTATCATTCACCCAAAACAAATGTGAGAAAAAGCCTTCTCCCCCCGTAATCATGCAAAGGGTAGAACTGGAAAAGTGTGTAAGGGCTGTGTTTATGGGTGGGGAGCAGAGCGATAAGGGTGGTTATATGGGTGGGGGAGCAAAGGTATGGGGTTTGTTTATGGGTGGAGGGAAAAGTTATAAGGGTGTGTAAATGGGGGGGAGGGCAGAATACTCGTATAATGGGGATAGATGAGGGAAAATGACTCTGTCTATATAAGGGTTTATTAGAGGAGAGGAGCTGATCTGTGTATATGGGGGATTGAAAGGGGCTGACTTGTGATATATGGGGAAAATTGATAGAGGGGAAAAAGCTGAAATCTGTGATTTAGGGTTATATGATAGGGAGAGAAGCTACTCTGTGATATTAGGGTTATATGATAGAGGAGAGAAGCTGACCTGTGTATATAGGGTTATATGATAAAGGGGGAGGGGCTGACTTGTATTTATGGGGTTTTAAAGTAGAGAGGGGGCTGGCTCTGTGGGTATATAGGGGTTTTTGATAGGGAGGGGTGACTTTGTGATATATAGGTTATAATAAGGGGGGGAGCTGAGCTCTGTTTATTAAGGGGGTTTTATGATAGAGGGAAAAGGACTCTGTGATATAGGGGTTTTATTTAAAAGGGAAGGGGGCGGAGCTGTTGTGTATAGGGAAAATGATAGAGGGGAAGGGAAAGAGCCTTTTTTTAGGGGTTTTTTGATAGGGGAGAATGACTCGGATGTATAGGGTTATTTGTAAGAAGCTGAGCTCTGTGTATATAGGGTTATATATGAGAAAGTTGAGTCTGGTATATAGGGTTATATGATAGGGAAGGAGCTGAGTTTGTGATATTATTATATATAGGAAGCTGAGCTCTGTGATATTGGGGTTAATGATAAGGAGAAAGCTGACTCTGTGTATATGGGGGTTATATGTTGAGGAAGAAGCGGCTTTGATATATGGGGTTATATGATAGAGGGAAAGTGACCCTGTGAAATAGGGGTTTATATGAAGAAAGCGGGTTGTGATTATAGGGTTATATGAAGAGGAGGGGAGCGGCTCTGTGATTTGGGGTTTAGTGAGGAAGGAGCTGAGCTCTGTGATTAGGGTTATTGCAGGGGAAAGGTGAGCTCTGTTTTGGGGTTATAGATAGAGGACTGAGCTCTGTGATATATGGGGTTTTTGATAAGGGGAGGAGCTGAGCTCTGTGATTTTAAAGGGTTATAAAAAGGGAAGGAGTGAGCTCTGTGTTTTAAATGGGGTTATATGGTGAGGAGGGGGCTGAGCTCTGTGATTATGGGGTTATTGAAAAGGGGGAGGGGAGCGACTCTGGATATTTGGGTTATATGGTAAGGAGAGGAGCTGGCTCGGGATTGACCCTTATATTTTTGTTATTGTAAAGGGGAAAAATAATTGCTGAGTCTCCCCAGACCAAATTTCCTGATACAATTCACCGGGAAAAAATCTTCATTGTTAGGGTTATCAAGTTGGAAAGGTACAAGGGGAACGCCCATACCCTTTTTTATTGTTTTTGTCCTTTTTTAAAGCCCGGGGAAGCTGTCAGAAGTCCTGTTATCAATGCTGATCCCGGGGGATAAAAATAACCTACATGTTTCAAGAACTACCTGGAATCCAGGCTAATGTAATGGTGCTAATTTTAATACACATCTGAGTGATTAAATATACACTAATCCTCCGCTGCTGGGGGTCCACCCCTAATGAGGAAATAGCGTTTGCCTATTCCTTTCATTGCGCTCATGCTTTGAAGAAAAACATTTCAAAAAAATCATGATTTTGTTTAAATTTTGGGAAAATTTTTTTTGAACTGTGATGGGAGGTGAGGGGGGAAATATGCGGATTTTGTCCCAAAAAGGGTTTTTACAAGTTTTTTAGCACGATACCCTGTTTCCCAAAATAAGGGCAAACCCCCAAAATTTAAAGGGCCCGTGCATTTTTTTTTAAAGGAATTCAGTTTTGGGTGTTTTTGCTGTTTTTTGTGATGAAATCACTGCAGTCTATTAATTTCAGGGGGGAAATTTTTTTTCTTTCAAAAAATGTGAAATTTTTTGGGTTTAGGGAAAAAAAAAGAGTCCCCTGAAAAAAGTCTTAGCTGTCTTCAGGAGCAAAAATTAATATTTAAAACAATGACTTATTTTTAAGGGGGAAAAGGGGGTTTGAAGGGGATTTTTATGGGTGGATACATAGAGCGGGTGAGAAACGGGGACTGTGTGTATATAGGGTATCTGTGTTGTCCATATAAAAAAATAATTTTTTAAAATCCGGGAATTTTCGCTAGTGTGATGTGATAGTTTTTTCATAGATCTTTTGGGATCTGTCTTTCTATAATATTTTTTTATAATCTTTTCCTTTTCAGTGACCCCTTAAGTTCAATGGCCTCAGCATTTCAGTTTTCTCACCTTTAAATGGCCTCAGGGTTTCAGTGTTTTAAAACCCCTTTCAAATGATCTTTCCCGGGAATTTTTATTTTTAAAAAGATTATCATGAAAATTTACTTGTAAATCTCCGTTTTTAGTGAGGTGCATGCAGTGATTGGCGGGGCTTAGGCCTCTCTCTTACTTTCTGTCTACATGTCCTGCATGCTTTACATGTATTAGGAGGTTTCATGCAGTGATTGGCGGGTTATAGCGCCCCTCTACATCGTGCTGTACAAAAGTCCGCATGCCCTTAAAAGTTTTAGTGAGTGCATGAGTGTTGGGGTTTTAAGGCCCCTTTACGTACAGTGCTTTATACATTTCTGCACTGCTTTACATGTATTAGTGATGCATGCAGTTGGCGGTTTTTCGCCTCTCTAAGTACAAATGCGACTACATGTCCTCACTGCTCTTACTTTTTAGTGAGGGCATGCGGATTGAGGGTCTATAGCACCCCTTACAGTACAGTGCCGGGGACTACTGTCCTTATCTCTTAATGTATTAGTGAGGGTATGCAGATTGGCGGTCTTTGCGCCCTTACAGTACGTGCTTTTTTCTACTGACCTGCACTGCTCTTATGTATTAGTGAGGGGAGCAGTGATTGAGGGTCTATAGCACCCTCTACAACAGTCGGCTACATTCCCGTACTGCTCTTACAAGTATTTGAGAGGTGCAGGCGTGATTGGCGGGCTATAGCAATCTCTACAGTGCATCGGGGATTAAACCTTTTATGCTCTTAATGTATTATGAGGTGCATGCAGTGATTGGTGGTCTATGCAATCCACGGCAGTGGGACTACATGTCCTGTATGCTCTTAAGTATTGTGAGGTGATGCAGTGATTGGGTGGGTTTTTGACATCCTTTCAGTGCGTGCGGAATACATGTCCTGTAGCTCTTACTGTATTAGTGAGGTGCATGCAGTGTTGGTGGTCTATAGCGCTTCACAGTACAGTGGGTACTACATGTCCTGTATGCTCTTACTGTATAAGTGAGGGGGAGGCGTGATTGGCAGTCTATAGCGCCTCTTCAGTACAGTGCGGGTTTACATGTCCCGTACTTCTCTTACATGTATAAGTGAGGGGGCAGGGGAGTGAATTGGGGTTATGGCCTCTCTACAGTAAGTGCGGTACTAATTCCTGTTTCGCTCTTAATGTATTGTGAGGTGCAGGATGGGTTGGGGGGTCTATAGGCCTCCAAAAGTAAGTGCGGGGATACATGTCCTGTACTCTTTTACATGTTAGTGAGGTGCTGCGTAATTTGGTGGGTTTTTAAACTCCTCCTACAGTACAGTGCGGGTTTCTACATTTTTGACTGCTTTACATGTATTAGGGGTGAGGCAGTGATTGGGGTCTAAGCGCCTTTACGTACAGTGCGGTACAATGTCTGTACGCTCTTAATGTATTAAGAGGGATGCGTGATTGGGGGTCTTGCACTCTCTACAGTACGTGCAGTACTACATTTCCTGTACTGCTTTAATGTTTTTGGGGGGGTGCATGCAGTGATTTGGGGGGTCTTAGGCCCTCTTACAGTACAGGCGGGGTACTACATGTCCCGTTCTGCTCTTACATGTATTTGTGAGGTGCATGTAGTGATTGCATCTATAGCGCCCCTCTACAGTACGGCGGTACTACATGTCCTGTATCTCTTACATGTATTAGTGAGGTGCATGTAGTGATTTACAGTCTATAGCGCCTCTCTACAGTACAGTGCGGGGACTACATGTCCTATGCTCTTAATGTATTAGTGAGGTGCATGTATGATTGAAGTCTATGCGCCCCTCTAAGTACGTGTGGTACTACATGTCCTGTACTGCTTTACATGTATTAATGAGGGGATGCAGTGATTGGCGTTTTATAGCACCTCTCTCATACGTGCGGGGCTACTGTCCTGTACTGCTTTACATCATTGGTAAGTGCAGGGAAGGGCGGGGGTTGTGTGTGAAAAGAATATATATACATGTTCTTTTATGTCCCAATTTTTTTTCTTTAATCTACATTTAATGTGTACATTGACAAATCAATTTGGTGTCATTTTTTTCCCTCTTTTCTGTTCAGAATCTAATTAATGCATTATGTTCCACTGACTCAAAATAGAAACCCATATGCTAGATGTAAATTTGTGAAAAAAAAGGACAAAAAAGGCAGCGGTCACCTGTTAGCAAGTTGTGGTATTTTTTTTCTTCTTTTTAATCAGTTACAAAATAACCTTTTCCAATGGAATAAAGCATCCATTTTGGTCTCCGTTTTTCCTGTGATGGTCGGTGGGTGGGTCGCGCTTGGGGCGAAATACCCCCTAATTCCCCGTGTGAACTCCCCAATTGATTACCCCTTCCAAACAGTTTAGGGAAGTGAAAGACGCTTGCTGGTAATAAAGGCACATAATTGGAGCACAGTTAAAACCAAAACTGCACTGTGTGAAAGCTCCTTAAGGGTGCCTTCACACAGATCATTTTTAGAGCATTTTTGACACTTTTTTGATGCATTTTTGTGCAGAAAGGCACAGCAATTAATGCTATAAATTTCTGCACAAAAAACGCATAAAAAAACACACCAAAAATGCACCGTGTGAAAGCACCCAAAGGTATTTTTGTTATTCGCCCTTATTTGGAACAAAGGTGAAACATGATTTAATTTAAAAGGGAGGGGGGTGCACTCATTTTTTCAATGCAGGTGGTTTTGCAATTACTTTTAATTTTGCTATTAATTTTGGGTTT